>CM077881.1:2187500-2192500 GCA_039720435.1 Amazona ochrocephala | reverse complement strand
TTTGCAGGATCCCAGCCTCGGGTTTCAGGGGCGGGTGGCCTTCATCCTGTGCACAGCATCCTCCCTCCCTGCCGAGGGCCGGCTTTGCTCCGGAGGGAGAGGACTTTGCAAGGGAGGATGCTGCAAATCAGGAGGAAGGTGTGTGAGCGAGGTTAAGTGATGGAGTGTCTGCCTGTGCCACTGCTGCCAGCCCAGGAAATAAAGGGAAAGCAAAAGAATCATTCCAAAATCATATGTCAAAGGCAGTGATTTTTCTAATTAAGGAAAGTCACTGAATTCTGTAGCAAAACCTTTTGTGTGGGTGCATGAACTTGAGGCTGTGCATTTAGGAGAATACATGTTGTGATGTTTTTTTCTCCCTTAAAGAGAGCTCACGGGTCTGTAGGCTCCAAAAACATCTTTAGATTTGGAGTGAACCTTGTCCTATTATAGGACACTGCGCAATAAAATCTGCAAGCCTTACAAAGAGTCAGGAAAGTTCAGACATTAACCAAGTTAACATAAAAATTGCTAGAAAACACAGGAATAGTAATTTGGGGATAAGAAAGGAGGTAGAATTCACATTATAAGTGCAAGTGATCTGGAAATAGACGTTTGTCTTGGACATTTCCAGGGAAGTGACATCATGCAGTTATGTCTATTGGGATATTAGTTCTGCATTTTTCAGCCCAGATTCTGGCACTAAAGTTGGCAAAATTAGACCATTTTGTTAAAGTGATCTTCTAGCCGCCCACCTCCACCACACATTACAGCACACCTATGACATGACCCAAGAACAATGGGTGAAAAATGGGCTATAAAAACATGAATGGCCTGCTTCATATAAAGCAGGTTTTATAGTGCAGGTGTGCCTTCATTTATCGATACTGTAAAGCAGTGAGATCATACCGGCAGTAAAACACAACATTTGTAAAACAACAACAACAAAAAAAATTCCTATTAATTAAAAATGTAATGGCACAGATAAAAACTCAACGGGGTGTTTTATAAATGTATTTGATATTTTGTCATCAGATGCTTTACATCATCTCACACAGCACTCAGCCAGCTCCGAGAAGGATATCTGGAAAGGTAAAATATAAAAGGACTTAATTGAACTGTAAAACTATATCCCGCGTTAAGGAAAACCCAGGCATGTAAAAATATCTATTTAATAAGTGCCGTTTAAGTTGTTAAAGCTGGTGGTGGGGTTGCTTTTTTTTTTTCCCTTCACCCATTAGGATATGAATGGGAAAAATTATGAATAGGAAATCCTGCTGGAGTTTTTATTGCCTATTTCCTTTCGGGAAGATGGCATTGTTCCTCTTTTAAAAAAGGGAAGGGGCGTAAAATAAGCCGAGGCGTATGACAGACATCCTTCAAAGCTCAGATGGCAGAAGTAAGTTGTTATGTATTTTTGTTACTTGCAAGGCAAAGGCTGTTCTATTTTTAAGCAGGGCTGTGCTGCTGTGTACGTTTCACTTCCCTCGAAAGGGGTTTTGGCATGATGTTGTTTTGATTAAGGGAGATTTCTGTTCTATTCTATTTAGGCTCGTATGTTTCTTCAACACAATGCAGGGGGAGAGGCAGGACCGAGGGATTTTGGGGGTTGGGTTCTATTTTTTGGAGTTTTTCCCTTTATTTCTCCTCTTCCCTGAGCTCACTCCAGGACAGAATAACATTTTTCTGCCCATATCAACAGCTCCAGAAATCCTTACCTGTGCAGACGGGCTTTGCAAAACCCACCTGTCGAACTGCGCTTTGTGGAGGTTTTTAGGGTCTTCGTGGTCTTGTTTTTATCTATACACTTTTTAAACACTTTTATGTGTATTCTTTATATTTTTTTCTATTTATTTTCTAATTATTTTGCATTTTGGGGGAAAGAATTTAAAAATCTAACAGGTTTCCTGGGTAATGTCTCACCAAACTCTCAATTCCCTTAATCTGCCTGAGTTAAATAAGTGATGGCAGAGCCCGCACTGGGGGGTAAAGGATCTGCTTCTGTCACCCCAGGGCAGTTTTGGCCATGCAAAGGTAAGGGGAGGTGGCACAGAGGTGAAATGCAGTGGGATTTAAGGAGTTTGTCTCAGTGCAGGCAGAAGTGCTGAGGCACCCATAGGTGGGAGCACCCCAAGGCTGCAGCATGGGGCTCCTCAGGTAGAGCCCACGAGGGACCCTCCACTTGGGGACTGCATTTACCCTCTTCCCTCACCTTTCCTTCTTGCCTCTCCCTTCCCAACTGCCACGATTACAGCTTGTGTCATCATGTTCGGCACAGATGTTCCAGCAGCTGTACATGTTGAGCATGGTTTTAAAGATTCTTTTTTTTTCCTTTCTTTTTTTTTTTCTCTTTCCTAGTGGCCTGATAACAATTCCCAACCGCTGCCATTGAACAACACACTGGGGACTACCGGGACCTCCACTGTGGACAAATCTTCCTACACACACCAGCTTTCCCTAAATTCATAGAATCAGAGCATGGTTTAGGTTTGAAGGGACCTTAAAGCTCATCCAGTTCCAACCCCCTGCCACAGGCAGGGGCACCTTCCACTAGAGCTGGTTGCTCCAAACCCCATCCAACCTGGCCTTGAACACTGCCAGGGATGGGGCAGCCTTCTCTGGGTACCCTAAGAGCTCATCTCAATCTCCCCTATGGCATGTTAAAGCCATTCCCCTTGTCCTGTCCGTATACACTTTCCTGTTTAATTTTGTTTTGTCTTGCCTTTCATTTCGCAGTGCCTGGGCACTGGATTTGGTTGGTTTCTCACTTGCAGGCTGGGGCATCAAGTTATTTTCTGTATATTTGCAGTGCCGTAGCATTTAAAGTCCTGGTGATGCCCCACAGCACTGCCATAGTGGCATCACCACCACGGTATGCAGCAGGCACAGCGTTGGTCATGGACCACTCAGCCAGCAACCCTCCCCCACAGAAACATGAGGAGCAGTTTTGCTGGGCTCTCCCACATCAAACACCGTACCAATTTCCCAGATGTAGCGAAGCCATGGAGGTACCTGGAATAAGGTCTCCACTCAGCCTGCTGAAGTTGAGAAGCTGAATGTCCTGGTTGCTGTCCTTTTACTTTCTTCAGAAGTTACATTGGTGATTGGAGCCTTAACCAACGAAAAGAAACAAATCCCATAAACCCCACAAAATCTAGATGTAGTCAAAATTTTGATGGGTCAGACTGGTGTTTAGACTCATTGCTATTACCAGCACAGCAAAAAGCCTTTGCCATACTCCTGCCAAGGCTCGCTGAATTCCCGTCCGCAGTGGTTGTCCATAGGATGGGTGAAGGCTCTGGCACAAGTGCTCTTAGACAAACTATGTGCACTGTGACTGTTTTGTTTAATGATTTTTTCAAATGCCATTTTTCTCGTGTCACAGCACACAATGCTCTTCCTTTTCCAGCATGGCGTGCTGTGATTCGACATAAGGGATTTATCCTGGAGATTCCCTTGGAGGATCCTATTTATACAACCGAGGACGTTTCGGAGGCTGCTGCCATGACTTATTGCTGCGCCTGGCTTCCAGTTCTTAAGTATTTTTGTTTTTCTTTGTTGTTCTTTATGTATGAGCTGGTTCTTATTTGCCTTTAATAATTAAATAAGTGGAGGAGGAAATGGAGTGGCTTTTGATGCTGGCTGGCCCCACCACTTGTTTTTCGGATATTGGCAACAAGTGGAAGCAGGCTTGTTGTGTGCCAGCATGGATGGCAGAGCTGGCTGGCTCCCCACGGCACACGGCCAAGCCCCACCAGCCATCCTTCTTTCCCAAAACCTTCCCGGTTTCACTGATTTACTGGAAGGTCATTCAGGTTTCTTTGACGACTCGGAATTAAGCATTCCTACCCACACCTGAGCTACTTCCCAGGTCACAAGGGAGAGGCAAAAAGGGTTTTGCTTTGGGTTTATGTTCTCCCAACCAAAGCCAGAGCTGGCCAGGGCTCACATCATGCGAGCACCTCCACACAGTCCAAAACCGGGGCCCTAGGGGCTTCTGTCAACTCAGCTGCTGGAGCAAGGTACTGCCCTGGCCTTGCCCTGCTCCTCTCTCCTCTAGGGAAGGAGCTGGATAAGTGATGGTGGCATCACCTCCGCATCAGCTGGGGCTTTCCTTTCACAGGATGAATTTGTGGCTATTGAGAGGGCTGCATGGGAGGCAAATGGGGAAGCCAGGTTCTGCCGCTGCTCCCTCTTTAAGTCCTTCACTGGATGTGGCAAAAGGAAGAGGTGTTTTTGTAAATCAGAGGAATAAAGACACGCCTGGCTTCTCAGCTTCAGCACACGGCCTTTGCGCATTTGCCTTTGAAAGTTTTGGGGGTTATTTCTGTTTCAGGATTAAATACAGTATTTTCTTTCAACCATCAGCACCAATATGCACAGAGTCACCCAGAGCAGAGGAGAACACAGCTTGGCACTCACATCCTGCTCCTCCTGCTCCTCCTGCTCCTCTCTAACACAGCAGCAGAAGAGGGTTTGCTCCGTACAGGGGTCTCCCCTGTCATGCTCCCTGTGACCTGCAGCACTCAAAAGCATTTTCAGGGTATGAGTCAACACTGAAGCTCATTCACCAGCACTGCCAATTCACTTAAATCTGAAATAAAAAGGGTTTTCCTGGTTGTTTGGACAAACCCATCCCTTCCCCATCTCCTTCCTTCAGTCTCCTTGACGCTGAATGATACCATTAGCATCAGTTAATGTTTAGATTTTACTGGGAATCCAAACTAAATGCCAATTTTCATATGCTCCAAAAAGTTGCTCATAACCCTGTTGCACTAAAAACACAAAATAAAAGGCTGAACACAGGATTTTTAGATTCAACAAGCCAACTGACCCAAGAGCTTCACTAGGACCACTGTGGGGGTTTTCCTATTACTTTCCTATGTTTCTTAAAACCCAAGAGAGGTGCTGGGCTTACCAAATAACCAGCTGCAACTACCAGCCATAGAATCATGGAGTTGTAGAATCGTTTAGGTCGAAAAGACCTTTATGATCGTCACGCCAACCCTAAACCCACACAG
>CM077881.1:2070000-2182500 GCA_039720435.1 Amazona ochrocephala | reverse complement strand
GGATATGTCATTTTTTGGTTTTCAGATATGATCGTCTGACTATTATGTGAAGCATTAGGACAGCAATAAGAGTTTTAGCTGAAAACGAGGCCAAAGTCACCGAAGAATTTTGTAGAGTATCTTATTTAATTACAGTTTTCATCCTGCAACAGAGAACTTTCATATAGAGCAAAGCCCTCTGTAGCACCTTCTTTCCCTAACGTCTATATACTCTCATTTTCAGCTCTCGCCTTCTATTTCTGAGCACTAATGCCCATTAATATCCAGAAAGTGTCAGTTGTATCCAAAGTTTCAGTCTATTAAATCAATGAAAAATATATTGGATTTAATATGTTTGGCTTAGGAAATTTGTTTTGTCTGCTGCAGCCTACTGCAGCTTGCTCTGAGCTTACCTCTGTTTGAATTAGAGGGTGCCGGCTCATGTGCAGCTCAGATATTGGCCCATAAGACCGTGAAGCGTAGCTGATTTTTGGAGAAACTACTAAGTAGTTTCTACAGTGATAATGATGTACTATGTGCACCTATTGGGAATATATAAAATTAGAGAGAATTTCTGTTTGCTTTGGTCCTCTTTCTAGAATAATTACAGTAACTGCCATTCATTCCCATTCTGTTACCCTGATTATTCTAGAATAACCTGGTTATTAGGGTTTAGTCGTGTTTAAGAACATACTGCAAAGTGACAACTTGTCATGTTGGTATTATCAATACTTTAAAATTTCCATGTTAGTGACCCAATTTCCTCAAGATTTCTGAGTGTTTAATTTGGTGGGGAGAAGGAGGGAGGGGAGCAAATGATGCCTCTTGCTCTTCTCTATTCAAAGTAACCTTAATTTTCTGTTCCTGAATAGAAACCTTTCCCTTAGAGACTAAAAAAAGAGTCGAAACAATTACATCTTACAACCCTAAACACATTTTCATCTTGGAAATCCTTCCTCTTCCACTGAATGTAGTGGGTAACCCTTTTAAGATTTCCCCCTGCCAGTGGCAGAAGTGCCATTGTTAAAGTCAGGGAATTATGGAAACAAGAAGTGCTGAGTGGCCAACTCCAAATGTGTTTCCTAAAATAGCATTTTGCAGCCTTAAAAAGCCACCATGTTTAATGGAATATATTACCTTTACCAGCACTTTCCCTCTGAGGTGAGTTATCCTCCACAGGGCAGGTGGACAATAGCAGGTATTTCCACTCTTACTTGAAATTGCCTCTGTCCAGAGAAATTTCTCCTCCAAAAGGACTGAGGTTTAACCAAATGAAGCACAGAAAAAGCTTCACGCTGGTGAAGGTGCATATAAAGCTGTCCAGAAGCACACTTAGCTGACGTACTGACAGATTGTGCAATTTTGCTGGGGTAATTACTCAATGGTTCAGCAAATGGTAACTAAATACTTTGGAAATCAAAATGTCTAATTGCAGATGCACATATGGTATACCCCAATCCATTCCACAGAAGGTAATGTAACAAGCACACCCAAACCTTCCCTTAATTCCCCCAGCTCAGAAGCCACCAGTGTCACAAAACAGTTGCAATTTAGAAGAGTGTTTGGGGAAACAAGATATAAAGAAAGGAGCTTTTGGAAAGCATGATGTGCTACATGCAAAGCTAGGTTACAAAAGCAAGGTTAAGCTAATTTTGTCAATAAAGAGAAAAAATATTAATGTTGCAATGTTGCGACTCTACTGTTCATATAGAAACCTCTTTTCTGCCATAGGTAGGCCAAAATTATAAAGGCAGGCTCAATATTTGGTCTTTACAAGCAGTGGAGACAGGTAGATGTAGACACACAAGGTTCATGACGCAGACGATGTCTGTGCTACACCATGCAAGGGGAGCATGGAGGAGCATTTGGCAGCCCACACCAGCTCTGGTGGAGCCCATCACCATGGAGAAACACATTCCCCAAACCCACCAGTAAGTACCAAACCCCATGACTGCGTAGGAGAGCAGAGAAAGGGCCTGGGCCATCTTCCCCACAGATTTTTGCACACTGAAGGAGGACCCAGGCAAGAAAAGGGGATGGAAGAACTTTGTTCAGTGGTGGCAGATGATGGTGTGGAGTAGAGGAGAGCAAATCAGACCCTTGCATCCCCTTAAAGCCAGAAATGTGGGATATCATTCTTAAACCAGGATTTAAAATTAAGTCCTTAGTCCCTTTTGCTCCTGATGAGGAGTTCAAAGTCGAGCAACCCAGAAGAAACCCCAAAGAACAGTGTCTTTTATAGATGTGAAATAATAACTTTCCAATGTTTCTTTTAAAAGCACTTAATCTAAAGCATTGCTAAAATCTGACCTGTGTATTTATCCATCCATCCACCCAACCACTCCTATTGCTCCTCCACCAGGTTTTAAGGTCGTAAGCCTTCCACAGCTTAAGAGAAATATTTTCCCCTTCGGTACCTACTGTTGCGCTACTCCACTTCATGCAACTTCCACATCTCCTTCAATTTCCAAGGAAAGGAACAGCTATCTCAGTACTCAGAGCAGCTCAGCGACACGCATGCAATGCACTTTAGCCAGTTGGGTTTACTGCTTTGGGCTGGCCCTCTGTGAAGTCAGGAGTCAAACCCCTACCTCTTATTTGAGGCAACACCTTAATTTACAGGTGTTCAGATACCTTTAATGCAGGAGGCCTAATGGAATTAATAATTAATTAGGGCTCCTGAACCAGCTTCAGCCCTTTTTCCTATAAAAGGTAGTCCTACATTCTACATTTTGTGGTAACTAGGCTGAAAACCTGCATTAGTTACCTCTCTTCTTCTCAGAAGAAACCCAACCCCCCATTATTGTGACTCTCCTTGGGATTGGGAGTTCTTCTTTTTATTTCTTGCTATTAATGTTTAGAAGCTATGAGGATGTATGATTAATGCAGGTAGTGTGACTTTGATATAGGACAAAGTAGCATTAATTGTATGATATACATTATTTTTAAAACAACTACATTGTCTTCATCTTGCATAATTATCTCTTTGTTGCTGTTAATCAGGATTTCCCAAAGTGGCACACAATAAAAAGCATTAAGTTTTGTGTCAGCAGATCCAAATCTGGAATCAAATCTATCTGTACCATCAGGTGCCCATTAGGCCTGTGGAATTGCACATTAAAGATACTCAGACAATGCAGGCAGTTTTCTCTTGCAGTAACAGGGAGAAAGGAGAAATTGGAGCTCTTGGGCACTGAAGGGAAAGACAGTTCCTGTCCAGTCCATTATATACAAGTGAACAGAGGGAAATAGAGATGAAGTATTCACCCACTGATGGTTTTGACCACTGCCCCAGCAACTTTTCAGAATATCCTGTCTGCATGAAAATATCCTCAAGGTTTTTCTCACTCAAGTTTTAGCCACAACATTTTACTCTGGTCAGGCAACACTTCCCAGAAGGGGCTTCCAGGGCACAGCTGCTGCTGTTTCCTGGCAGGACTGAGTGGTGCTTCTGTGATGCGTTTTATGCAGGAATGGGGACAAGGGTGGCCACTGCCTTACTTCCACATGTGACAGATGGGATGAGTACAGAGCAGAAAGGTCCCAGGCAGAGGCAGAGCCAAGGTAAAGGGATGCAGAAACCACCAAATCATTGGGTAGCTTGAGGAACTGTTGCTTTGGTGCCACTGAGCAGTGCTCAGCCATTGCTCCAGGGTCAAGACCTATTTCCTAGAGGAAGAGTGAGCAACTGGACACGGACCTTCATAAGGACACACCGGGGCTGGTGTGCCGAGCATGAGTATAAAGTTTACCAGCTATAGAAGTTTAAATGGCTTTTTGGGAAAATGTTTCCTGTGTATACTTCCAGCTCCACTGACCATCTTCACAATGGAGTTAGGTGGGAATTTTTTCCAGGAAGCATATTTCAAGGCAGAAGCATATAGGCTTTGGACTTTCCTTTCTCTCCTTTTCTCCTCCACTTTCATCCTTCTTCCTTTCTCCTTGTTTCTTTTAAAGAAAAGATTAAAAGAACAAGGGACCGTACAACCTGCACACCATGCCAACTGCCTCTCCAATGCCTGCCTGGCCTGCCTGCTGTTTCCACAAGAAACACTGTTGATGGAGTGGAAGGAGAATCCGATGCTTCAGACACACAATGCAAATGCCGTGTTTCTCTTAGAGTGAACAGGAGGAGGATGAGAGCAACTGCTGGCCCTCTTCCTTCTGCAGATGTTCTGCAGACCCAAAGGCCATGCAGGGATTCTATGATTCTGTGATTCTCTGAACATGCAAAGCATGCAGTGAGGCAGGGCAAAGGCACCACACAGCAGGGCTAAGACAAGACGAAGAGCTTTTAAACAAGCAGGAAGGCACATCAGGCCAAAGGAGAAAATGAGCCTGGAGCAGTGAAGTAAGAATGATAATACCAAGCACTTATGTTCAAAGCACTGTACAAATATTAACTAATTAATCCTCAAAGCCCGCTCTGGAGTAGATAAGCAAGTGTTATTATCCCCTTCTTGACGGGGAATCCGAGGCAGCAAGGTTAAGTGTCGCGTCCAAGGCTACAGACAAAGGTTTCAGAAGACATTTTTAAGGGCATAAACACTCCAAACCCCTGTGCTTACTCTAGGAGCTGAGACCATGCTGGCAATTGGTTACCAGTAGGCAACAAAGAGAAAGGGTTTGAAGATGGGCCACCACCTTGGAGGAAGCCTAAACTCCTCTGCAATCACCTTATAACACATTCACTCTTAGCACTCACAGCTTGGAGCAGCCTTTTAACTTGGCCAAAGATGATCTGGTGAAAGACCAGGATGAAGAGAGTCAGATGTTGTTTGGGCTCATGCTTGATGGCTCCCACCCACTTCTTCTCCTTGCTGTCACCTTAAGCATGCTCAGCTCCTCCTGCGATGCTGTGAAAGTAATGGCTGTAGTTAGCTTAAAGGTAAACCAGGAAGGAAAATTCATAAAGTTGGGTTGATAGCAAATTAAGAAAGAAGCTAACTTTGACTTGCCGTGATGCTTTTGGAAGCTGTAGCCCCAAAAGAGGGAGCTCCACCTTCTAGGGAAGCATAAGAGTTACGTTTCTCATGAAATTCCAACCATCTTGTGCAGGTTTCCCAGCAGAAAATCAATTTTTGAGTGTTTTCCATTTGAAGCAAAGGAGGAAGAAGGGGTCTTTCTGGAACCTGACCCAGAAATTAAGTAACAATGGATCAAGGAACTCCAGTTTGACCCACTCCCCCTGAAAAAGGCATAAGTTGGAAATGTTTCAGGTTGTAGTCAATCTCTCAAAGTAATGAAGATTCAGAAAAAGTGCATATACAAAAGGAGATTAGCAATATGCAGCCAGGAAAACCCTTTTCTTCTCAAAAAAGAGTTCATACGTCAGAAGTGTTTACTGTTCACCATATGGATTAGAGTGGGATTTTAGTGTATTCTGGAGGGCATGGGGGGGAGGGAGCAAGAAAAGGAATTGTCTATGGTCTGCATTTGTTGCTCTAGTTCCTGTACTGACAGCAAAAGACCTTTGATTGTAAGATGAATGGTGGAGCAGGAGCTGCGGCTCTGTTTTTTAGCCACCGGTATTTTCACTTGCGCTTTTGACTTCAGGGAGCTCTTTCAGTCACAAGAATAGTGAGGTGGATGTAGAGCTCCCAGAAACAATAACAGGAACACTTGCCAATTAATCTATCACACACTGTAGCACAATTTACCTTTTACCCTTCCAATTCTGAAGAGTTACCATACAATTCAAATATCAAATTGTTACTGGATGCAGCAAAAATGGGAGGATGCAGGGGTAAAAAAGGGACACATCAATAACAGGACAATGCTTCTAATTTCCTGTGCAGCTTGTTAAACATGACCTTGTTGGTAAATCTGGTCAGTGTTTTCCCAATACTCCTTTTAAACATCCATTTGCATACCCCTTTCTCAGACAGTCTCACCCACACTCATAGGGATGCCCTGAGTAGCAGCAAAAGCATTGGACCCCCATGCTCCCCCAGGCTCTGGCTTTCCCACACCACAAACCCAGGCCAAGCACCATGTGCCTTTTCTCTGTTCCCACCTTCCAATGGCACCAAAATCCCTTTTGGTAGACAACTTGGGATAGAAGATCTTCTAAATCATTCTTTAACCCTATCCTTCATTTTCCTTAGTATTGATAAACATGGGCAAAAAAGATGTGTTTCCAGGTTTAACGAGCCATTTATAACTAATTACTGAAGCTTATTAAGTACAGCTTTGGCTTAGGCGTTTTATCCCTACCTTTTCTCTACAGTATTCACCAAAATTTGGCTTCCTGAGAGGAACTAATTGAATTTCATGGTTTACACATTACTTGCACACTCTTTTTAATCCCCAGCTCTAGTTTTTCTTTCACAGATTGTCCCAGAAGAAAGCCAAAACATTAACTTTCTATTCATTGTATAAATAAGGGTATTTTTTAAAATTCTATCTGCAGACACACACACACTGGGTTGGAGCTTTTTCTAATTCTTCAGTGCACTGGTGCAACTCCATTAAATCAGCAGCCACACGGCCCTATGGAAACGAGTGTAAGATCTGCTACGGGTGATTATGGACAAACAGAATCAGATGAGCCAGATATTTGCAAGCTTTCAGGGAAATTGGCTTTCATCTAAAGATTTGGCTCGTTCTTTATAGCAAATTCTGAGTGAGTTAACCATTCAGCGCACTTTGGAATGCTTTCCTCCTCCAACTCCTTTGTGATCTCCTCATTGGAGTTGACAAGTCCAACCAACATCTCTGTAGGTGGAGGCAGCACCTCCTCCCAAATGCTGGAGGGAGTCTTTGGCTCAGCTGTGTCAAAGGGAATTTGTCTTTAACCTCAGCAGAATCAGTATCTGACCTTAAATATGTGCCCCTGTTAAGTACCTTCTTAACACCTCGTTTAGCGCATTGTATTGCCCAGGTAAAACCGCACCTAAGCATGGAGACCAAGAAGTGGGGTAATATAACAACTATCCACATTAAATGGGAATATTTGTATATCATGAAGCACAAAACTTCTGCTTCCAAATGTATTTTTAAGGCCTGGTGAGGGAGGGCACAAGCTGCAGTCCAACTATTTGACAAAGAAGCATCACAAGAAGGAATATTCCAGGCAAATTTAGAGTGAATGTGTATGCAGTGAATTGGTTCCAGCCTAAGACATTTTTAGCAAGTCACAGTAGCTGCTTGATCTTTACTGCAATGTTTCCTCTACTAACAGTGCAAGGAAGCTTGCCCGGACTTTCCAGAGGGGCTGTGGAGTGGAGATGACCTACTGAAAGTTCAAGTAACAATTTCCAACACAACTGGAAACTTTTCCAGTGATCTTCCTCTCTTTTGTTCACTGCATCTTAAAGACTAGAAAAGGGGTCTGCAAATGTATGAATGATGTTAAAAAAACACGTAGAGTTCACATTAGTCAGAGTCTTAAGGAGAAAAATGTTTAAAGAAACAACACCCTGCAACAGCACAGCTCGCTATGACTCAAACTGCAAAATCATCATGTACAATAAAATTCTGCTAATACTGATGCATTTGGTTTGGGTTTGTTTATTTGTCTGTTTTTCACAAAGACAGCCTGTGGGTTGCTGTTGTGTAAATCAGTTTTCTCAGAGCAAATAAAAGCCACTCTTGGTAGGAAAATATAGCCTCCAAAATCTTTTAATAAGTGCAAAATAACATTTATTTTTCCATCCACCCCTGTCTGCATAGCTGAGATGCACCACAATTAAAAAGTAGATTTCAAAGCAAACAAAGCTGAAGCAGTGACTCAGGCCTGGGAAAAATCAGCACTTCCAGTTGGATCTTGGCAAACGTGGAAGCAACAGAAGCTGAAGTCTCCAAGGAGGGAGTCTCAGGTTACTGCAGAGCTGGGGCGCTACCACCAATTCCACCTCCAGTAAGAGACTTAGGTGGGATTTAAATGCATGGGGCTCGTGTTTGCCATCTGCACATGGGTGAATTGTATCCAAAGTGATTGCCAAAACAAATAAATGCGGGGAAAAAAGAGGAAAAATATTCCACTGCTTTGAATTCTGTGAGTTCTCTGACACTTCAAAGGGCAAGAGGTACTGTATTTCCTGGGGAAATAAAGTTTCCAATCACACCATGTCTTGGTGTCTCCTTTGTGGACAGCACTTGTTATCTTTGATAATCCTGCTCCTGATTATGTTGTTTCAATCTGACTGTCATTTTACACCCTGCTGGGCAGGGAAAGAGAGAGAAGCTGGAGAGTAAAAACTGATCAACTTTAAGTTTGCTTTCCATGCATGTGCTATAATAAATAATAATGTATGCAGAGAATGCGCTGCTAAAATTGGGTCCTGTGCTACAAATTTGATTCTGTAAGAATTGTTCTGAGGTTAATTTAAATAATATACTTGAAAAACACATAATTGAACACTTTTTATTTTTAATACTGCATTATAAATATACTCTGATGCATTATGAAAGTTGCAAATAAAATATGCTTTCGTTTGCATTTGCAGTCTTAAAGTCAAATTAAAGCATCAACTGTAATTAATTAAAAAACAACTCATGGCTTTCACTGCCTGAGCTGTTTGGGGCAGGCAGCCGTGATTTTGCCTAATCTTCTCACTCAATATCAATTTCATCTCTGGAGAAAAAAACTAGGTGTGTGCATTAAAAAAGTATTGCAGAGAAGCAGAAAGAAATGTTCCTTGAGATATTTTAAGTGTTCTCTGGAGCTCAGAAGATTTGAGATGCACCAAAAGGAGCAGTTTAGCCAAGCCCCTGCCTTACACATCAATAATTCACCCCAAAAGTGGGTAGGAAGAAAACATGGTTGTAATTTATGTGGTTTGTGAATGGGGTTTGGTGGGGAGGGCAGCAGCTTGCACAATGTTGAGCTATACACTTTTCCATACTCTATGGATCCCCACCTCCAGGTGTGAAAAGTGCATAATGGAACAATAAAACTTTATTAAATATGACCTGAGGCAGTAGTGCAAGGTTCACTGAGCAGCTTAATCATGCTTATTCCAAAGAGCAGCTGAGTTGGAGAGGTCAGCAATGGAGACCTTGAGGAGTGCACGGTCCTGCTCCTTCTCTACAGTGTTTGCGTTCACCACATGCCTGTTTGTACTGGTTGATCTGCAAGAGAAGGATACATGAAAATATCACAGTGACACTCTGCCATGCCAGCAGTTCTGCTGCTCTGCAGATTTCAGAAGCAGATGCGTGGGTGCTGCAAGGCTACTTGGATGTCCTTTATGACGGAAGGCGACCACCCGCCATAAGTCACACAGGAGTATTCAAAAGCCTATTACTCATTACAGTTTTCCCTGCTTGCCTAAAATCAGCTACAAACACAACTTTTCCTGTCTCACACAGGGTTATTTAGAGGCAATTTCAGTGATTCCATTTAGGACCATTCTTATGTTTGACAGTCTCCTGGTGCTAGAGACACACAAGGTAAGGTATCATCATTGGCCTTAACTGGTTACATCTCTAGCTGAGAGAAGTATGAACTTGTTAGTCAGGAACCACACCAAAGCCAATAATTCTTGATAAAAGACAGATTTCATGGATTCAAATGCCATAACAAACTAATGTAATGATACCCTGCCAGGTGCTGGTGAGCATCCCTCTGGAAAGCTTCACTGCTTATCATGTGCTTGGCAGCCAAGGGATGGGACTTTTCTGGTCCAGGACATGGACAGTTTGCTTGATCCCAGGAGATGCAGGGCTAGACAACATCTCTTCTCAGTTTCCTTCTTTTTTAACTCCCATCTTTGGTATAGTTACAGACCCAAAATGAAATAAAATCGTAACAGAAACCAATAAAACAGGCAAGTTGGTCCCTGATGACAAAAGGCTGGAGAGAGCTGCTCATTCAGAGCTCTTGTGTCTGATCCTGTAGGACACGACAGCTTTAATCATTGCCTTAGAAAGGATAAAATAGTCACCAAAGCCCTTCCTAGAGGTGGGAAATAGAGCAGAAACCACAGGGAAGTGTTGTTTTCAGTCCTTTAAACCCACTATGTTAAAAAAAGTTTGTTTTTAAAAAGCAACAAAATATTCTGATATAATTTCTTCTATCTCATAAGCAACAAAATAAAAGACCAAACCTAAAATGATCAAACAAACAAGCAAAACCCCAAAATCAGCCTAATTGCTGTTTTGTATCCAAATCATACCAAAGCACGGAGAAAGGCATTAGGAAGGGGAGAGCCAGTTCAGCAACTGCATGGGGCTGCAGCCTTCATCCCTGTTCTTCCCCTCCACCCTTCCCTCCACCAAGGTGTAAGACGTGGTCTCAATTTTGCAGTAATGACAGCAGAAAGGCTTTTTTTAAATAGCTTTGCAGCACTTAGGGACTGCTGGTACCAATATCCTACTCTCACCCTCTGCCGCGTTCCCCCCCCGCCCCCTCACTACGGCAACCTTTCATTAATTTAGATAGTATGAGCTCATTAAGCAATACTGTTCTAAAGTTTCTGTAGTTGAAAAGGCAGTGAATTTCCCCAGGTTCTCAAAACCTCGTTCAAAAAAAGCCAAGTTGCTCTATATTCCTCTTTAAACAAATAAGGTTAGCTACCCTTTTGCCATTCACAATTCAGCATTCACACTAAATTAATTTCTCCAAAAGTAATTCAAATAAAAGCTTTGCTGCCGCTACCCTTTTCAGAGCTACAAGATTGAATAAGGCATCTGAATAAAATTGTGTATTACAGCCTTCTTTAATATTTAAGCATGACATTCATTGATTTGTTTCTTGTTTTCTGCAAACCTTGACAACATGATAAAATAAATCATAAGAAGAAAATATAGTGGTAACATCTTTTATGGACTTCACATAGTCATCAATCTCAAGCTGTGAGTGAATTATCAGTGCAGCAAAAAGATCTATGTTTTAAGAGCTCCAATAGCATACTAGCTAGAGGTTTTTCACAAGCAAACTCAAGGCGAGTGACTGATAAGCATCATTATTGTTTTCTGAGAGTCTAGTTTATAGTGTGTTGTGGAGGTGTTGGCATATATGTTTCAGAAGGAAAGGTTTGATCAATTCTAAGTAGACATCTACTAACATATAAAAAATATAACAAGGGTTCCTGCTGAGCAGTATTAAAGTACCTATTGCACCATGTCAGCATGACAGGCCCCATGTTGTGTTTTTGATTATATTTAATATAGAATTAACCTTTCTTAATGTAACATATTGTGCATGCAATGCGAGTGAAAAATATTTATTTTGACCAAAACAAATATCATCCTTATATAGGTTTTAAGAAATACTTCTTTATTTTCAATTTATAAAACTTCCCATCATAAAATTGCCGGAGCCCCAAACTGACAGGAAGGAAAAAAAGCTTTTTTCCCCTTGTAGCTTTTGCACCATAGAGAAAGGAAGCCATTCAGGTCATTGGGAGCAGCCTGGAACAACAACCATGGGGCAGCGAGTGGCGAAGGGAGGTCTGTGGGTAACACAGCTTTATAAACCCTCATTTGGCAAAATTCAAGGAGAGATCCCTTTGGAAACACCAGAAACACCCAAATCCCTGTACCACCTCTGAGAGTTTCAGAGGTCAGCATGGCAATGGAGAGGAGAGTACTCAGAAAGTAGAACCCTTCTGTGTACAAGATAATAGGACTGAGGGGATGGTCTGGAATAATCAGAGGCTGTGAAGAGAAATGTGGAAATAGCGAATTAATTCAATGGGATAAGCCAGCTCACTTGCAGGAGCTGACACTGCTGCATAATGAGGTTATGTAAAGGTATCATCGTTTTGCTGTGAAAAATGCCACTCCTGAAAGTAACTCTTTCAACAGACTTACAAATGTTTTATATCTGGTAAATGGGCTAATGAAAGCTTTAGGTTTAGAAAGCAGTAGCCTAGGGATTGTAAGAGTAAATATTAAGATGTTTTCTGACAAGCTGAATATATGTGGTTTCCCACAAAATCCCACAGTGCTTTGCACTCCATAAATATCACTCCTCTTCCCTCACAACTTTTACTATATGAAATATGATGCCGCCGTCCACTAAAACATAGCTGTACTTTGATTGGGCTTGAATCTCCGGCACACATTTATTTACATAGGTTGAACACTATTCATCACCCTTGTAATTAATGCAGTCAGTCGTGAGGGTGTGAAGTATTTCCTTTGCCATCCCATGGTGAAGCAGGACACTGTACTTTTCACTGGCAGACCCACTGAAGTCTCTGCAATTAAACAATAGAAAGGCTTCTAGAGGCCTTTCTACTTTTGCGTTGATCAAAGTTAGCCAAATTCATTGGGTCAACTCTCCAAATGAATTTACAGGGTGATATAAGAGATAACTGGTGGTCAGTGGCCTGACAGATTTGGTCAGGCTCTGAATTATTTATGTTCCAGGGTGAAATCACTGTCACTTAGGGGCTCAGCCCTGCAGGCAGTAGCTGAGCAATGCTATGGACTGGAAGAGGGGACACATTGACTTTCCTGATGTGATTAAAGTCTGGGGAAGAACCTTAAAAATAGTAAGCATAACTTGCATCCATTTTCTCCTGCTATTAAAGAAGCTGCCTAAAAGTTAAGCTTGAACCAGCTCTCTGGCTAGGTCTCCTAAGGTTATCAGAATAAGGTCTGCTCAGTAGCAAAATTCAGAATCTCAAAAAACGTCCAAGCTCTGCAAAATGCTTAGCTGGGTAAGTGGGGAGATTTTCTTGTAAATTCAATTTTTCTTGTAATTCAATACTGCACCAGAGGTCTCACTTGATGGAAAAGACTCTGTGCTCCTGGAGTGTTTTACAAATATGTAAATATTATACCTAAGCTACCTCTGTTAATTAAATATGGCACTTTACACAAGCATATTGTTTCCAGTCTCAATGTTCTGGCTTAAATCCATCATCAGTAATTATGTTCTGTCCTTTTAAATTCTTTGCTGGTTTAATTAGCAAATTATTCTACTTTATTTCCCCTCCCAAACTTCCATGTGGAGTTGGTGACCCACCTCTGTGACTCCTGTGTTTTGCCCCACTCATAGCAGCAGTGGCATCATCAATTCATCCATGGGGAGATGGTAACTCTGCCAGTAACACCCTGGCTCCCAAGTCCTGTTGCTGGGTTATCACAATTTACTGAACAAGCAGTGAAAGCATATGATTATGCATGTTTTAAATATGTTTTTTCAAAGCTATTTTATATCATCTGCATTTTCCTCAAATGTCTATACTTCATAATGAAAGTAATACACAGTGTTAAACCTGGAAAATACTCCATTCCCAACTCTCATCATACCTACTTTAGATGAAGGAGTAATGACCTTATAAGAGTAAGCACAAAGATCATTGAAACCATCAGACTATGCAAAAGAAACATAAGAAATTGCTACCTATTAAATCCAAAAATATTTAACCATGCTCAAGGCACTGGACAGTTCAGAAGATCCAGGACTGCTAACCTGAGAGCTCAAAATTATTAACTTCCAGTTATTTGGGAATTACATTAAAATGGGTCAACCATCTTGATCCAGGTCTTAGGAGCAGGTAACAGCGCCATGGATGACAGAAACTCTGTTCAACTCCAAGAAAGCTCCTCCTGTTAATGAAGATAAAATAGGGACAAGGTAGGAAGGGAGTGAGCTGCAGTTTAATATACTTATCCTATGAATATTTCTATAAAATCTGTTCAAGTTTTTTAGTAACACATAGTATTGAATAGAAATGAAATATTTATTTTCAATACCAGTGTTTAGCTACCAAGATTCTATTAAAATTATACAGGGGAAAAAAAATTAAAGATATGTATCTTGCTAATAAAAATGCACTTTTGTGATAGATGTTGAGGAAGCAGAACCTCCTGTAAATTAGGTCACTTCTACAGTAAACCATCTTCTGAACTCCTTTGTGAGAATTATGTAGGAAACAGGTTTTCTTTTCAAATCTTAATATAAAACTTGGAAAAAAAGAGCAAGGATTCTACCTTATTCACATTCATCTAAAAAAAAATCATAATGTAGCATCAATATTCACTTAATAGAGAGACCATTTACACTGCTGGTCTACTGCTCTTTTGTTTGCCAGGGCTGATTTTCTTTTTTTAATCATATGGAAGAGTCGGTGCAGCAACATCTGTGACTTGTCAGTCATTTAATTAACCATAGAAAAGCTAGCTATTCATTTTATTTCTGTATATGTTAATGCTAAAAACTAATAGAAAACAGCTAGTAAATTGTCCTCTGCATATATTGGACACAGCAACAATTACTCTGGCAGAGAAGATATAATAAAAGAGGAAATTTTAATAGTATTCTTATTCTATTTATTCTCAGGGGCTTCTGTTTCAAGGTACTGTAGAAATTAACAATTATTTCTTTTCATTGTTTTTGATGATCTTTTTCTATTATGGCCCTATCCAACTTAAAAGAAAATATAATTTGAACTTTCATTTTTGTATTAAATTCCATGGCATCTGGAGATTTACTTTCTGGTTGGTTATGGGGAGGTCCTGAGAAGGTTCAGAAAAAGCAGCAGAAGCCATTTCTTTCTGCTGTTCAGACAGCTGGTTAAGGCATGTCAGTTATTAGTACAATCGAGATAACTCTGCTTAAACCAAGAACTTCCACATAATAAAATAATTTGCTTTTCCAGCATTCTTTTTATTGACAAATGTGTCTTTCCCATATTTTCTGAATGTCTGTCATATGATATGTCTAAATACTTACTATTGCTCTGCTATATAAAGCAATTAACTGACTTTATACAGCAAATTGTCAAAGGATTTCCTCAGAAAGCTTGGGGAAATCTAACATACAGAACTATTCTCCAATTTATTGACATCCTACGATGGTGAAAAAAGTAGGACATCAATAAACAGCTTTAGCTGGAAAACTGGCATTTGATTATAAGTATTGGGAGCTGGAGACCAGAGTCTCAATTAAAATATATGGCATAGCTTTATTTTAAATATGATAGGTTCTATATTTTAATGGGGAAAACTCAAGGCTTAGGGAAGTGTTGGCATGCACCAACATGCAGTTTTGCATCCAGTTTCCCACGGGTGTATTTGAACTGGATCCAGGTTCAGATCCTCATCCCTGACTATCCCTCTGTCTCTGGGAAACTTCAGCAGTGTTCAGGGAACGTATTTTTAGGCTTTTGTGTAGGCAACAACCTCATCTCTCTTTCAAGGGCATGTCAGTGAGAGTGATGGTGTGAGAGGGAGCCTGGAGCACAGGTCAAAGAAAACAGCTCAGGACTGGCCCTGGATGGACTGCTCAAGGTAAAAAAAGAGTCCTAAAAAAGCATGTTTTTAAAATTTTAGTTCAAGAAAAGCAGCCAAAGTGTTACCCATCTGGGTTTTACACAGTAGATATTGATTAGGATTGAAATAACCTGCATAAGAAAGTAGATTTAATAGTGCAGTGAGTTGTGGATCACCCAAAGGAATCTACAACAGTAACCTAAAATCTCTATAACATGTGAATAGCATATCAGGATGCAGCCAGGGGAAGACTGCTCAGCCTTGCTGGTTACAACTGTTATATTAACGAATCTAGCTACACTCAGGTCTTACACCTGTGAAACTTTACTTTTTCTACACCTTTCACTTATCTTCCCCTTCCTGTCAGCACTGATCTTTACACTCATTTGTTTTTTGTTTGTAAGCTCTTTTGCTGAGTTTGGCCTTTGGTTTTGCATCCCATCTGCATGTAAGGAGCTTGATCTTGGTATAATATGCATGGCAACAAATAAAGAGGGAAAAAGAGGAGGGAGAAATACCAAAATGATCTGCAGATCTTCCTTTGCAATTATACTTCTTTGGTGAATTGCATTTATACATGTCAGAAGCCCAGTGCCACCTTCAGTTTATTGTTAATATCCTGGTTATCATGCAAGAAGTCATTGATGAACAAGTTTAAGCAGTGTGCAAACAATGTTACCTGCTGAGAAGAGTTAAGGTACCTATCATACCATGTCAACTTGACAGGCCTCATGTTGTGTTTCTGATTATATTTAGTCATATAAAATTAACTTATCCTAATGTAACGTGTTGGGTATGCAACATGGACAAAACAATAGTTATTTAGGCTAAAACCTATTTGTATTCAGATTTACTAATGAGAATCACAATATGATCAAAATCCCCAACTCATTTAACGCATTTATGGAGTGACAGGACTGGAGTGCCTCAAGCCTTAATCTGTGCAATAGGTGATAAAGCAGGAGGGTTTTGCTGATATTCCAGTTGTCCAGCAGTGCTCTCTCCAGGCTCTACACACCTCCTACTTGTCCATAGAAGGACTGAATCCATCTCCAACTTCTTTGGTGCTGTGCTCACTTTCATGTGGATTTTTTAGAACTATTTAAAACATTTTTTTAGAGCTTAAAAAGGCTGCTGTCTTATCATCTTTTTTTCCCTTTTCCCTTTTTTCTCTCTTTTTCTTAATATTTGTATTTTTTTTTTCAGGTCAGCAATAACATTCATATGCTCCTGAGGGTGCGCTATTGTGAGAAATAACATCCCAGTGACACAAGCCGCAGCAAAACACATAGCAGTGGCTTTAGTATACACTCCCTTTGCCTGAATGTAGTGGCTAAACCATGCTGATTGCCATCAAAGCAGCTTTGATAAAGTTAAAAGTTAAAATAAATGTAAAATGTCTAAACCAAACAGCAAAATATATCAGCAGTCACAGGCAGAAGCTTTGGTTTTTTTGGTTCTTTGCCATTGCAAATTTAAGGTTCAGTGACCCATCCCTACCCCACTGACTGTTGGATAAAAGATCAGGATTTATTAATTATTATAAAAGCCTGGGAGGGGGTCTTCTTAATTAAAATTTCAGAATGTGAATCCTTGTTTTCAACTCTTTTCAAGCTTGAAGTACCTATGTCTGCTTAGATGAAGCTCAATCCTTAGATTAAAACTGAAATCTAAGAAGAATTTGGAGGAGATACAAAAACCAGATTTAGTTGTCTGTGCAAAAA
This sequence comes from Amazona ochrocephala, assembly GCA_039720435.1. Taxonomy (NCBI): domain Eukaryota; kingdom Metazoa; phylum Chordata; class Aves; order Psittaciformes; family Psittacidae; genus Amazona; species Amazona ochrocephala. Next base: position 2,165,623 of record CM077881.1, on the reverse strand, counting down.
ATGGCAAGGTAGAAAGGAGAGTAATTATCCAATTCAATAAGAAGAGGGGACGACACAAACATGCCTTTTTTATTGACGCTCCTTCCAGCAAAAGTGTTGAGGCTTAAAAGCTGAAATTTGGCATGAAATGACTCCTAAGCCTTGTATTAGAGGAAACAAAATGACTGATTTATGGGCACTTGAAACTTGCTTCCTATAGTAGCTCATTAATAGCTAAATTGTGCTTAGTCCTCATGCAGCCGCACTCTGTTGGCGTAGGATGCTGTGGCTGTTTTACCACGTGGCCCCTCTGAGTTTCCAGTGCCATCCACGGCTGTGATCAAACTAATTATTATCAAGAAAAGTAAAAATATTTGAAGAAATTAAAGGAATGTTATAGATGTGAGATGCAGGCAGTGTAAGTGAGCATGGTAGTTGGTGAGGAGCCATGGCAGATATCAGCTTCCTTTATGGCCAAGACCTCCAGCACCAGTTCTATAAGACAAAGTTCTGTTTCTTATTATCGTTGTTTTGCAGTGACAGCAAAAGGACAGGTTTTTGTCACTTGGAATGATTTTGAAATTTGGTAATCCCCATTTTACAGAAGATGAACACATTACTGCAAATAAAAGGTTCTGCTGCTAAATTAAAATGTACTTCATGGGTAGAAATCAGCATTCAAAGTACCAGGACCTCACCGCAGCAGAAACATACAAGTCTGTGTTTTGCGTTGTGATTGCTGTGTACAACTCTGCTTTCAGTGTGGCCTGTGATGTTGCAGGGAATGGGATGAAAATTAAATCCATGCCTAATATGCTTAACTTCTGAAGTCAAATGAAAGAGCACACACTGTTTTCTCCATTCACTGCCACCCTGCATTAGCTGCATGCTGCCGAGGAGCGCGTATGTGCAGAATGCATTATTTGGTTCAGAGCAAACAAAATTCCTTGTTTTAACATAGAATGGCTCTAATTTGCCTTGAAAAGAGTATCTGAACGGGGGGAAGGGAAGGAAAGGGAAGGGAAGGGAAGGAAAAAGGAAAGGAAAGGAAGGGAAGGAAAAAAAGAAAGGAAAGGAAAGGAAAGGAAAGGAAAGGAAAGGAAAGGAAAGGAAAGGAAAGGAAAGGAAAGGAAAGGAAAGGAAAGGAAAGGAAAGGAAAGGAAAGGAAAGGAAAGGAAAGGAAAGGAAAGGAAAGGAAAGGAAAGGAAAGGAAAGGAAAGGAAAGGAAAGGAAAGACAGAACAGTTTGGTTTAGTTTTGCAATTGCATGCTATATGTTAAAGAAAAAGAATTTAATAATCATTTTTTGTGAAGTAGATCTTCGAAGTGTGTAATCACTGAAACAGCCACTCTCTCCAGAGTTACCTATTTCTAGACTTGAAAATAGAACTATGCAAATTAAAGTGCTGTAAGTAATATTGGTATAGGTATATGCTAAGCGCAGAGATCTTCATTATCTATCCTAACAGCTCATCAGGACTCATACCATGGTTATGTTGTGATCCTGATTCCAGCCATGAGAAAAAAATGAAGATGTTACTCATCAGATGAGTAGAAAACTCATGCCCTGTGTTACCCTATTAAGGTAGTGACCCACTCATGAGACTTAGGGCAATATCAATGGATAAGGAAAGGAATTTAGGCCCACAGGATAATAGCAAGCAAATGCTATAAGCCTATTGTGTTCTTTAGTCTCATGTCAGAGAGGGAATGCTGCTAAAGCACTATTACAAAGGACTTGACAATTTAGCAAGTCGAACAAATAATTGTTTGAAACTTTTTTGTGGGAAGGTGGTGACTAGGAACCTATATGCATTCAGCTTACCTTCATCTTTGTGTGGTGGGAGCATATGAAAACACACAGTGATATTACCTGTACTAATGTGAGCAGAGCTCAATTCACAAGAGAATAGGTGCACAAACGTGGGTGCACACAAGTGTAAGTCCCAATTCAAGAATGTGTCCCTGGTTGCCTGAAGGGAAGAAAAAACACTTCTGGCAAGTTGAGAATGCATTATCTCAGTAATATAGCTGGGAGATACCAGAGGAATTTTCTGTGTCAAATATTTGTACATGGTTCCAATTTATTAAAAGCAAATATTGACCATTCAGTTCTTAAATATTTTAAATAATTTATTCTAAATATTTTGATACCGAAGTAAATTAATGCTAAAGCATTTCTTTGTTTGTGCCAAATCAGTGCTTCCCAGTAGGAAGTTAGTCCATCTTTGCAAGCAAGCTTTCATTCTCAGTAGGCAGTCCATTTCTGTAGAGTGCCATTAAGTTAATTTCAAAAAGAACCAGTAAAGGTATATGGAGCAGGCAGTAATAGCATGGAAAATATCCAAAATTACTAGACCCCAGCAACAGAACTTAGATGCCATTTTCATGCACTAATAATTTGTAGTTTACATATTGAAGGTAACTATAAACTGACTACTTCCTTGGTTAAGTCTTGCAGGTAATTGCAAATATGTTGTTAGTGCTGTAACTTTCCCCAGTTGAGAACAGCATCCTTAGGAATAAGAACAGAAAGCACAATTTTCATGTTATTATCAAGAAGTGATGTAGAGTTTCTGTGTCTTAAATTTACTTGTGCTCGAACTATAAAAGTGCGGCATTTTTTAAGATAGATTTCATAGCTGGGAATTGTAACATTCTGCATACTGTCGGCTTTCATTTAAGTCAAATCTTGTCTTAATAATGCATATTTGATGAATAGGCTGAAGTACACACATGGAAAATTATATGTTTCAAATCAGAAAAATCTTTGAGAAGTACCCTTTATTTTGGCTGAGAAATTTAAAGCATGGAAAGAACAGCATACACACGACAACATTATTTACTCTTGGGTGTAATCCAAAGCAATTTGTATGAGAAGTGGGACACAGACTTTCCTGTTGCTTCAAAGGTTTTCATGAAGAATTCTGTATTTTCACATTATTACTGCCCCAAGAGCTACTGGTTGGATTGCTTTCACATGAGAACCAGTTGCAGTAAGCTTGCTGGATTTAAATAGAAGTTTGAACAAGGTGGTCTTTCATTACATCTGAGGCTACCAATAGCCTAGCCCACAAACCACCAGTAGTGTTCAGTCTGATAATGGTGGTGGATTTTTGGATAATGTACCAAGGAGTTCTGCTGCAGCTGCCTTAGATAATGAAGGGAGGACCTGGTCACGTCTGGTTAAAGCCAAAGGAGAGACTCCTCCTGGTTTCATTGCTCTTTGCATCAGGATCTACATTTGGGACAGGGGTTTTCTAAATAGGGTTAGTGACAGAATATCCTGGTGAAGGCTTCCAAGCGCAGAAGTTCAAGTACTTCATTTATGCCAATCAGCTTTATTTGCTCACAGAATCTACATTTCACAGTTCAACTCATAATTTAAAAGTTTTCAACATTTGAGCCTGTGATGTTCTTAAAACATCATTGTATTTTAGACACGTATTTCTTGGTGAACATTTAGAGGCCCTGGAATCACTTTTGTTCCAAATCACTTACAAGGTTTGTTGAAAAACAATTATCATGCTTCCTCTAAGGGACCACAGTAATTTTTTCTGATAGACATAAACATGGACCAAGATCAGCAATGAAATGTGTTAATTCTTCATCTTTTGTGGAAGCTGTTGGGATCTGGTAAACCAGAAAACTGCCTCGGGACCACTGAAGTGGCGCTGCTTGGAACATTTGGAAAGAAAAGTTAGAACGTGCATGAGAGGCTGAGATCACCACTTGCAAAATGAGCAGTTTCCACCCATTTAGCTGTAGCCCAGGTTTCACGGGCCGTGCCAAGTGGAGATCTTACAGTTGGCATAGCAGGCAGGTGGTGGTAATTAGAACATGGGGCCAGCTCGCCTGCTAGGAACATTACAAACTTGATTTTTGTCATGAGAGCAGAAGCCAGCACAACAAATTAGGAAATGTGGTCTGTAAACCACAGGACGGCATTGCTGCCCTCAGAAAAAAGACATCCAGTGGGAAGATTATTCAGTAAGAATAGAAGATATTAATAAACCAAACCATTTGTCTATTTACCATGAAAGGAAAGTTCACAACAAAAAGCTCTTTTTTGGACAATATTCTAATAAAGCAGACACATTGACTTAGAGTGGGCAAAAGGTTTATATCACAGATTTCAAACTGGGTAATTCTCTTTGTTCACCTTCCCATATAGCAGCCTTGATGACCTCAGTAAGTCTGGTCATCACAAGGAAGATAAGGGCTTCTGCATTTTGGAGGTACCTAACGGCTCTGGATCAGATTGCCAGTTAAAGTTCACCCCTTTCCAAACTTAAAGAAAGGGTTTTTTGCAGCTGGATGCTCGACATGGACTCATTCCCTCTTCCATAAAGGCAAGAGAAGGTGTCCCTGTGCCTTTCTGTGGATACATTGACCCATCTTGACCCTGCTCCTCCCAGCTCCTGCTGCCCAGGATACCTGGAGGGTAAAAGGACATAAAGACTGAGAACAGAATCACTAAGTCATAACTCTCCCATAGGGATGCCCCATAGGCAGCAGAGGAAATGTAGTAAGTACAACTAAAATTGGATTTAATAATTGCCACTAATAAAGGGGCAAGTGCTTAGAGCCAGTTACTATGCTGTCGGCAAAATGAATTGCTCAAGGCACATTAAAAGTATATTACTTAACACATACACAGTGAGTAAATTGTAATTACATCAACTAATCAGTAAATATGCAATCTGTGTATGACAATTGCTCCTTTTAAAATATCCTTTACATACTAGTGATAATTATTGATTTACACTATTTAAGCTAAAAATGAAAACTAATGCAAATATCTTTTAGTCCTTAAAATGGTTTTGATTGGTCTTTTTATTTTTGTTATTGGTAAATGAAAGAATGATGTCATACAGCAGCATTAAGTACTATTAAACAGACCATAACTAACATTAGCTGAATAAATTATACATAAGCTGACACTTTTATGTACTTTGTGAAGAATTGCTTCATGGGTTATGCAATCTTTTCCAAAACAAGTTCCAAAGAATAACATCACTAGTTATGTTTCATAGCTACAAATTGGTTACTGAATTAACATTCATTTACTAAGTTTGCATGGAGAACTCCTTCAATTCAATTATAATTTATTTTTATCTCAGGTATAATTTTTCATACTTTGTTTTTGCCAAAGTCAATATAACTTGAGCCAAACTCTGTTTCCAGTTCTCCATTTGTTCCCTCCTATTCTTGGCTACTTACCTAGATGAGTGTTTTCTAGCTGGGAAGGTAAATAAATGAACTTGGTTCAACAAACAAGCCTTTTGCAAAATTCTGATTTTTGGACTATGATTCCTGAATTAATATTGACAGGTTTAGGATCCTACTCTTGCAACTTATAAAACAAAAAAAATACAGAACAGAATCTTTTATATGCAGATGGAAGTTGAGCAACTTCTTTGTCAGGAGGGAGAGGTTGAATAGAGTATTTTTTAATAATCTGCTTTATTTCTCCTATGCCAATATAATCTGCAATTCAAATAATGGCTCAGGTGTTGAGCAGGACAATATGAAAAGATTCTTTTCCATGAATAGACTCCATGAAAGTACCAAAAAGTACTTGCCTTCTGGGACACAGGCTGCTGTAGCTTTTAAGAGGTTTACACTAGCGTGAAGAAGATTATAAAAGGCTGGCATCATAATCATACGTGATCTTAATAAACAGAAAAAAGTAAGTGAGGAAGGAGAACACAGATAAAGAGATAAAAGAGCAGTAAATCCATCCCTGGCGGTGTTCAAGGCCAGGTTGGACAGAGCCTTGGGTGACGTGGTTTAGTAGGAGGTGTCCCTGTCCATGGCAGAGGGGTTGGAACTGGATGATCTTAAGGTCCTTTCCAACCCTAACTATTCTATGATTCTAGGATTCTAAGAAACAGGTTAGCAAATATTGTGGTGGACCTTGTACAAACCAGAAGGTTATTAAGGAACAAGGAACCACTGGGGTAGCCAAGGACAGGCACTCAGGTCAGATTTAGGTAAGGGTTCAGCAGTTTCATGATGATAGATAAACGATCCTGTGAGCAATTTGTGTGGGAACCTTTACATTCCTGGCTCAAGCAGAAATACTAACAGATGTAGTAAGTGAAGGATTTCTCATGAAATAGAAGGTGAAACAATAGGAGGTGATACGAATATAAATTTGTCCTTGATAGACAGTTAAAGACTTTATAGAACCAGTCATAGAAAATCACCTCAGACTGAGTTGATTTATTCCAAACCAAACAGAAACACAAATAAAGTTAAGCAAGTTTAGATTTCCTATTGCAAAAGGGGAAATGTTATTAAATGGCAACACATGGAATGCAGAGATCAGAGACCAGGAGGTTACAATACCAATATGCCACCAACACCACCAGCAAGGTGGACAAGCTCAGTGGAGTGGCACAAGGACAGGGATGCCCCTGAGGCAGTGATCCTCATGGATCCTGCTGTCCCAGGGTCCTTCTTACAAGGTACAGACACTGTTCTGATGCAAGATTATGCAATCAGTTGCACTGAACAATCCTTCCCTGCACAGGGCTGTACAGTCCATTTGCTACTTGTCCCAGATTCTTCCAGATGCTTTAACTTGCCAAACTCTGAAAATTAATTGTTCCTTAAAATTAGATGGGATAAAAAGCATTAGAGAATAAATCCATCCTATCTAATTGGAAAAGCATTTAACCTGTTCTTTTTCTTTGACTAGGAATCTATCCGACCATATTTCATGTGTCTACCTGCTGATGCCTTGGACAAGGTTAAAGTGAGTAAGACCAAGGTGCAGAAACAACCCAGTGAGGTTCTTTGACCTGTGGTGTGCAGGAAGCCAGGCTGAAAAACCAGGAATGATTGAGCACTTTGGATCTATTACATCTGTTAAACATGGCTGAAGTTTGAACTTCACTGATAAAATCATTACAGAGTGTGTGCTGCATGGGTTGAAGGGAGAGGGAAATGAAATATACAAAAAAGCCATCATGAATGGAATTATTCTTTAACCTCCATAGCCTTTAAAGTTTCTCTCAAAGCCTAATGATACGTTGCCATTTTTCTGATTTAACGCACATATCTTCAGACTGGCCAAGGCCAGGGAGGTCTTACTTCTTGCCGGACAATTTCCATGAATGGGATAAGGATGTTTTAATCAAATCCAAGCAGCCTTCTCCTAAGCAATGTTCTTAGCATTAGGGAAAGAAGAAATGCATGAGTTTAGAAAATTTCATTTTTAAAAATATCTAGTTTAGCCTAAAGCCACTGGTTTTCATATAAAAAAGGTGATTTCTTGCTTTCTTTCTGTTGCTTTTTACATTCGTTCCATTGCAAAATCCGAGCTGTCACAGTAAAGATGTGTAGATGCCTTTTAGGCTGTCGCTGGAAAAAATAATTATAAATCTGCCAAATACCACCAAAAGTTGAATTTAACTATTCTGTTTCTCTATTTCACTAATTCAGGGTTGAACTTCAAAACCTTGTGGGACTATTTATAGAAGGCAGTAGGAATTTTTTTCTTTCAAAAAGAAAACCAAGGACATAAAATGTAGCAAAGTTATGCTTAGAGGACTTCAAGGTATCAAATGGAAAAAGCTGTATAATACAACTCCAAAAATGAGTACTTATAAAAAGAGGGTTTGAGATTTTTTCTTTTCATTGTTTCTTGTAGCTGCTATCTAATCCAATGGATTAGATCATTCAGGGCTCTAAATGAAACACAGAAATTCCTCTCTTTGTCAGCGCTCGAGAGCATAACACACAGCGTCCCAGCTGGGTCTGTCCTGGATCCGAAGCTATTCAATATTTCATTAACAACTTGGATGACAGAATAGAGAATATACTTTGGATGACACCAAACTGGGAAAGATTACAAGTATTAAAATTCCAAATTATTTTGGAGCAAGCAACCTAATGATGACATTTAATAAAGGCGAGTGTTAGGCACTATATATAGGAAGAAAAATCAACTCCACACAAATGCAACGGTGGAAGTATGCAGAAAGTGACCTGAAGGCTGCAGAAGACCTCAAAGTGTTTATGAGTCAACAAATACAGTGCTGTTACGAAAAGGCGAATAACTCTCTGGGATCTCTGCAGAGCACCATTAAAGCCTTAATGAAAATAAAATGTCCCTTTCTTGGCATGAGCTTTTAAACAAGAGATGAAGAAAAATTGGGGAAAAGTGCAGAGGAAGGTAGTAGGAAATTATAATATATATATAATTATATCTATATACAGCTCTTAGAAAAGCTGTAATGGGTTTGCTTAGGATAGAAAGAGGAAGGGGACACTCAATACTATTTTTATTTTAAATATATTTATTTATGTACGTATGAAAGTACATGTATGTAAATCATTATTTTAAATAAGGTGACAAGCACTTTTTTTCCATGTCTAAACAGGGCTGGACAAGAAGTAACAGGTTTTAACTTGCAGGAAGGGAGGTTTTCTATCTGAAAGGATAATTAGGCACTGGAGCAAATTACCAAGGGATGTTGTGAAACTCACTGGCAATTTTTAAGAACAGATTAGACATACATCTGCCAACACTCATGTAATTTTAGTTGGTCCAGGTCCAGGGCACAGAAGGAAAAGGGCCCAGATCCATCTTGCCTGATGGGAGAGACACCTAACTCTGGGAACTGATTGTCCTGGGAAACTCTGAAGGCCATTTTAAGGGCAGAGGTGCTAACTCCTGTGTACTGCAGAGCCAGAGGTGACTGCATTCCTCATCGACTTGCTGGAGTCAGCTGGAATCAATCTGGACATGGGTATCTTCCAGCAGGGGATCCAGCTTAACACCCCCACACACCCCACCAGCTTCTCAGGCTCCTCTATATATTGCAGCCTATATCCTGAATAGGAATCACAACACAGTGTAAGGCAGACATCCAGGATACACAAATCTTATTTTTGCATATGTCCTTTTATCTGAATGCACCACTTCTGCACCCAAAAGCACATGTCCCAGGCCAATACGGTCAAATAGCTCACAGGTTAAAACCCAAGACTTACAAGCTTAAGCTCAGCCATTTGTATAATCAACTAAAAATAAGGGGATAACTAATAAAAGTGGTTATGTATCTGAAAATAATATGGGTTTTTGTCATATCAGCTGTATCTAAGTATCTACACTATCTATAATTATTCAGCAAAATCACCACTGAAGAATCCCTGTAGGATTCCTTGGCAGGATGTCCTAAAGAAATAGAAATTTCCCAATCTTTCCTCCTTTTATAATGCTGTGTGTGCTGCACTGCAACCCAAGATAACACCCATCCCCTAAACAACAGCCGGGGTTTGAAACTTCTGTCCAGGAATTCTGCCTTTTGCTAGCAAACTAAATGCTCCTACACGGGCTCCTCTCTGGCCACACTCATGCCCATCTGCTTGGATGGCTTGATGCCTGAGGAAGGTCTGTGTGCCAGCTAGCTAGGTCAGGGATGCCAAGCTATGACAGCAGTAGATGGACAACCTGTCTCATGCTTCCATCCTCTCCTCTCCAAAATCAGCCTTCCTCAGGCTGGTATCAGGTAGCAAACTGGAAGTACCTGAAGGGTAGAGAACGGAAAACGTAAAAGATTTGGGGATATTTGCTCTTTCCAGAAAATCAGGCTTCTAAGAAACATATAAAGCCCATTTGGGATATAAGATATTATAAAAATATTGCCCATAGGAACTCTCTGAAAGCAAAACCTTTGGCAGTGTTTCAGTAGCTGCATTAGGCAACTCTTAGACAAAAGTATTCCTCCCAGCTCTTCCTGGCAAGGGCTCTCATTTGTGTGCGAAGTGCCTCTCTTCCTTCAGACTAATTAATAAACAAACAGTATCGACAGACAGACCAGAAGGGGGTCAATGCATGGGGGTCCACAACATGAAAAGTATGTGCTTGTGGTTGAGGATGCCCAGTTCCCGCTCTGCCAAGGTGAGGTGAGAAGGCAGAAATGCTGCAAAGCACCAGTGGGATGGATGCTGTAGCTCCTGCATGAAAGCTGGTATCTCAGAGTGTGTTTGAGCACGATTTCAGTGGGTAACCTCACACGAGTGATGTTAGCAAAGATGAGGTGAACCTGTCTCAAACTACGTTGGAAAACCTCGGTCCCTGCTGTGAGATGGGATGGGTGAAAAGGAGGAGGCCCCATGTCTGGGTCCCACATGCAAACAGGAAGACACTGCTGGGGCTAATGTGGGATTTCAGGGGTGGGTGAGGAAACAGAAGCACTTTTTCATTAACACCTTTTTCACTTGTGGAGAAACCCCAGGTGTGGTGTAAGTGGTCTTCACCAGCACTGGGTATCAGCATGAGTACAAATAGCCCTGGCTGAGAGCACCGTAGCTCTGCCTGCACTATCAGGAAAGAGAGCCAATAAAGACATTTTGATATTTCAGAGCATAAATCACTGTCAGGAAACCAGGCCGTGTCTCCTTGGTGTAAACACCAGAAGTAGTTTGGTGTTCTACTGTTACACCTGAAAATTGGGTAATTCTACGTGCTAAATGCAGTCAATAAGAGAAGATTTTATACTGAAAGAGCAGCCCAGACACTAGAGTTTTTACCTGCTGGACAAAACAAATGTGGGAGGCTTGGAGGAGGTGCCAGAGACTGAACACGCACTTGGACCAAACTCTGCAAAGCGTATTTCAGATGCAGAGGCAGTGCATCCACAGGCAACTCTGGGAAAGCGGAGCCTTTCCTCCCACCCAGCAATTTTCTGCATATAAATGAAATGTTTTAGTCTGTCATTCAAGGCTTTTCCATCATTATTACAAGCTGATTTACATTAAAGGCAAGTCAAGATGATAAAAAAAAGGAAAAGATATTTTTCTCACTAATGAGAGATTCATGTCCCTAGAAAAGGAGATGATGTGGTGACATTTTACTGGGTACTCATTTGGTTGAGATAGCTGGTAGCTGTGAAAGTCATAAAGTTAGGGCTAACTGAATTGAAACAATAATGGAGAAATTAAACAAAAAAGTGCTTGTTTCTCTTTCTTGTGCTGCTATTGAAAGCCCAAGTACTGTATCCATTCTCAAGCTATAAGAAATACCCAGAGATTTCCTGGAAAATAAGAAAGGTAAGAAACTGTAAATTTAGAGAAAGAATTGTCAGAATTAGTGCCTACATATGTGGTCTCCAGTGACCAAATAAGGATGAAATGGACAAGGAAGTAGACATGTTTTAAAAGATCACAGCTCTCCATGTAACGAAGCTCTCCTCTGGATGCCGCACCTGGTGCCTTCCATTCCATGTCACCTCTGTGGTGTGGCGTGCCACTGAAAATCAAACTGAATTCAGTTGAGTGTTTCACTGCTGAAAATGGATTGTGTGTGAAATGTCAGCTCATGGCCAGTGTTTGCCTCCTGAGCCAAGTGGAGGTACAGCAGAGGTCATCATCTCCCTTCGCGTCTCAATCTAACAACCCTCGCACTTGCCCCTGGCAATGGAGGCTCTTCTGGAGGATACCAATCTTCCTCCAAAAAAAGCCAGAGAATGGTAAATCAGAGCCAGAAGAGTCATGGTAAATAGTGTTAATATCATCTCCAGGAGGGAATGTGTTCCTGAGGAACCGTGTGGAAAATGCACCTGGTTCAGGCCTACAAGGCGCAGGAAATGCTTCAGTCCTAAAGACCGCACGTGCGCATTCTCAGCCATGTAGAAAATTATCCCCAGCAAAGCTGGTCACGTATTAACCACCACACTCCTTGTTGCTTGCAGGAGTCAGCTGGCGGTGCCTGACATGCAGGAAGGTGGACACGCAGAGAGACAGAACGAGTGTAGATCATTACAGGAACCACAAAGGGCAGAACTGTGAGTGATAGCGCTGTAATGGAAAGCGGGAATGCGACAGCGGGGACGCCACTCCTCTGAGCCACAGCTTTGAACGATCCTGCACAACTTATGGAAACAAACTCTTCTAATAATTCATCATTGATCCCAGGTTTGATTCATCCTCTGAACATCTCTGTTTACTTTTTAGGTTCAGCACCTGTGACATTCATTGCAGTTAAGGGGACAAGGGAAAGTGTAAACCAACAAAAAAACATATATGGATTGAATAAACCCCTCTGTGCTTCCTCTGTTCATCTTCCCCTGCAATCACCTCCTTTTATACCATTGGTTATTATCTATATTTCCACAGCACAAGAGCTCAAACTGAGATCAAAGTTCCACTGTGACAAACACTGGCTCAGCACCATCACAGGAGCTGATGGCTGCCTTGAAGAGAAACAAAACCAGGGGCTGGGGGAGAAATATGTGGATGGGGGTGAGGTGCCCAAGGTAACATCCACATCCATGCTTGGGCACCTGGTCTCGTGAGTCTCCATCCAGCCAGATCTGGATGACACTGTGGCTGAGGGCATGGTAATGGGCTCAATCCTTTTCAGCGACACAAAGTAAAGCAAGCCATCCTGCTTTATTTTATTAAAGTCATATGTTATTCTGGAATTCTGTGTTGCTGCTATTCTGCCTGCTTAGTCTGGCAGTCTAAGTATGTTTGAAAACCAATAAAATAAAATATTACCAAAAAACATAATACTCTAGAAATCCACTCCCTTTTGTAATTACAGTTTAATGTCTAACATACTCTGTGCTTCACATTCGGCAAACTTTGATACAGTACTTAGACTGAAATTATGGTGCACCAGAGAAACATACATTTGCTGGCAATGAAAATGGGAAATAATTTCTCTTTTATAATTAGGGGACGTCTGCAGGATGGAGGTGCTATTTGTTTGTCATCACAGAATATGCCTGCCTTGTGTCAGGCAATCAGTTTGACATGTGGAGTTAACTTTAGGTTATCCAGACCAGGCACATGCATTTGTTCTCCATTTTCTCTACTGTCTCACAGCAAGTCAAAACGCAGGCGTTTCCTAGGCAGGTTACACAGAAGGGCAGCCTTTTCTTGTAAGGAATGTTTGTTTGTGATTTTTTTTTTCAATCTCTTATTCTCAAAATACTCTCTTAGCAAAACCACAAAGAGACATTTTCCTCATCCACATGAACTAGGAGACCACAAGCTTTAAGAATCAAAACAATAAAGAATGCTAAAAAGACATGTGCTGCTGTATAATAATGGCGAAATACTTGGGTTTTTGCTCTTTTGCCAGTGTTTGTGGCATATTTCGAGACATGATGTTAGTGATATAGACCGTGTGAACAAAGTTTGGAAAGCAACATCTTTTAATTGAATGGCTCCAGCAGTAATTATTATTTGCTCTCTTGTTAATTAACAATTTACAAATGGCAGCCAGAACAGTATGGTTAAATTACTTCTTCAAGATGACTTAAAGCTGAAAAAGGGTTGCAATTACCTTCTATCAGAAATTTGCCTCTTTTTTTTTTTACTGGCAATTTCTCTCTGACCCTGTAAGAGAAGTCAGAGATTGAAATGGGGAAAACAGAGAAGAAATTGTGTAATCTGTGTCCTTCCCACCAACATTTCCTAGTCTGCTCAGAGGCAATTTTCTATCTCCGGGAGCAGACACTAATCACAGCTGAACAGTGTTTTAAAATCCAGTCTCCCTCTCTTGCCTAGGTTCAGGAAAATAAGTTTAATTCTCATACTGGGGGTTTCTTTTCTTAACTCAGGTAAACAGCACATGCCATCCTTCAACACAGCCATTCCCATTGATTTCAATAAAATGCCGGTGCCAGCACAGCTGGTCAATCCCAGGTCTTATCCTGCATAATTCCTTTTTTTGTTAGGGTTGGAAAGGACCTTAAGACCATCCAGTTCCAACCCCCCTGCCATGGGCAGGGACCCTCCCACTAAACCATGCCATCCAAGGCTCTGTCCAACCTGGCCTTGAACACCGTCAGCGATGGAGCATTCACAACTTCCCTGGGCAACCCATTCCAGTGCTTCACCACCCTCATAGTAAAGAAATTCTTCCTTATATCCAATCTAAGCCTCCCCTGTTTAAGTTTGAACCCATTACTCCTTGTCCTACCACTACAGTCCCTAAATTCAGTCAACAATTCCATTATGAATTCAGCAGATGTCTCAGCTCTTCGCGTCACCGGGAATTTCTCAGCTCTAGTGCTCTGTTGAGGCCAAATTTTCAAAAGTGGACTTGAAAGTGGAAGGGGCCCTCCGGGGACCCTGTGGAAGCAACCACTGCTTGGGACATTTAAAATCAGTGACAAAACAGTGGTAATTATCCATCAGGGAGCACTCTTTCTGAGAAGGTAAGGTATAAGGAACGTAGTAGGTCTTATTCATCTCCAGTTGCTGTGATCATAGGGAAAAAAAACGAGCACGAAGAACTGGAGCTCACTGTCTGCTTATGTATGCAAATTGTCTTCTTTGTGCCTACATTAAACAACAGCCCGTGCGGGAGTAAACTGGATAGGTAATTATCTAGTCTGAATGTGCACATGGTTTTGCACATGGAGATGTGATGAGATGAGATGAGAACATGCCCATATTTAGTATGCACCCTTTTTAGGGGCTGCTTTTGAAAACTTGATCCTTAGACAGGTACACAAAGAGATGATCATGATTATCCGGCATTTCCTTGAGATCAAGAAATACAGTCACAAGAAACACACATTTGCCTTCATAGTTTAAGGGTATGATCATAACTCAAATGTCATTTAACAAAGTAATACAAAAAGGAGTATACATTCCTGCCATTGCATCTTGCATCCTCAGAGCAGAGCACTGCCTGAGCTCCGCTTCTCTCCCAAAGTCATTTTAACTTATCAAGCTCGACACTAACTTTTATGTAGGAAAATAAAAGCTCTTTGATTTTTTGAACAATTTCATTAATTCCTATGCAGGTTTTTTTCTATTTCATGCACCACACTGAAAATTCCTTCCTAAGGAAGAGACTGGCAAGCAGAGACCACTGCTCTGGTCAGGGTACAGTTGCAGTTCACTGCTCTGTTTTGAAAGCCTGTTCTTCAATTTTATCCATTTTCCCCAAAGATTTAAGTGAAAAATAATACAAGACCTCACCATTGTCGCAAACCCAGGGGGAAATAAGACATGGTGGGAGCTGAGACAAAGTGGCTTATGTGTCCTACCTCAAAAAGATGGGCCAGAATGCAAGGGCTTCCCAACAAGGGCTCCAGTCTTCAGTTTACTTGGGACTGGTCAGACTTATTCATTTATTTATTTGATCTTTCTAAACATGTTGGAACTCAGCTCTCCTAGAAAAGCGGTACAGTTAATCCTGGCAGTGGTTTCCCACATGCTGGTGAGAGTAGCTTGCCTGTGTGAAGTAGCACACTAGCCTGGGTCTATTTCAGCTGGAAAAGCAAACATTTGAGAGTGACAAATATTTTGCAGATGATGTATTATTATGTGTTAGCAACAGCAATCCAAGCAACAAAGTTTAGGGCAATAACCAAAATAACTAGCAAGGCAAGTATGTTTATTTCATTGATTTTAGAATCTTAAAATCAGGTTCTGACTCAATGAATTCCAGCAAAAATCCCACAAATATCTCAGTGATGAGCAGCCAAGATGAGAATACCACACCATGCCCCAGAATTTGATGGGGAGGTTTCCCATTGTTTAAGAGAAGCTTTGGGCAAAGTCACATGGGGTGAAGCAGATCCCAGCCCTAATATCCTGCCATGGTGCTTAACTCCAAATACCAAGAAAGCACATCCTTGCGGTCCTC
The DNA here is from genome assembly GCA_039720435.1 of Amazona ochrocephala. Taxonomy (NCBI): domain Eukaryota; kingdom Metazoa; phylum Chordata; class Aves; order Psittaciformes; family Psittacidae; genus Amazona; species Amazona ochrocephala. The sequence continues at coordinate 2,150,017 of CM077881.1, read as the reverse complement.
CTCCAAGCGATGCAGATGTTCAGGCTCCCTCCCTTCCCACCATCCACTTTCCGACATGTGAACAGCCTGGGAAAAGCGTCACTCTGACAATACTGAAAGGCGAAGTTGTCACTTTTTCTCCTGCACAGAAGTGAAATAAGAAATTAGACTTCCATAAACTGTACTGACAGCCTCCCTGATCGGAGACACACTGTCCATTTCCAGCCTCGCATTTCTCCACGCCGGGTGATAACAAGGGGCACAAATAAATGCCAACTGTCGCCTTGGCTTTCATGGAATCAGTGCAATCAAACTGGCAGAAGGGCAACCCCCCTCCTTCTCAAGGAACTCCCAGGGACCCCTGAGAGGTGGCATGAAGCACAGCTGGACACAGCTGGAGCCACTTCCATGGGGACTGGCTGGGCACCCCTTTGGCAGTCTCAGCTCAGTGATCCTAAGATCTTGTACAGAAGCCCATTGTTGTGCTTTTTACTTTTTTTCTGGTAAGCCACTCTTTTATTTCTTTTTCTTTTTTCATGGCTACTAATATCATAGTCAATGGCATCTGGGATGCTGTAGGATGTATTCATTGTGAAGTGCGGAATACATCTCGTTTTCTTGTAGGATCACAAGAGAGAGATCCTGGATAACAGGTATTGTAGCCAATGTGTGAAATACAGACAATGAACTTCCCAGCACTCAGTTAAAGCGAGGGGCAAGAGCTCATTCAGTTCAGCATGGGCTCACCAAGACCAAACTGAAAGACTTCACAGCAGAAAAAGACATTTAAAGCTTTACACTCTGATAGAGGCTTAAATACTTGCTGTGCTGGCCCAGAGCTTCTCCTCGTGTCCATGTCCTGCTCCACAAACCAGTGGGCAGACCCTGCACCTTTCATACCCAGGAGTGATGCACACAGTGGTCCTTACATCAGCTCATCCCTGCATAAACTATTCAGTTGCACGACAAAGCTAAGCCAAGGCAATGGCATCCCTCAAAGATCACTCAGTGGCAAGAAACAGGCAGCAAGAGGGAAATGCTTAGAAATTCACACTAGGGTCTCATGTTTTATTATCACTGAGAGACAAGGAACTGTGGCATCAGAGGAGATCAGTGATGAAGCCTGCACCATGCTGGTGGGCAGCATCAGCCTCTTCAAAGGAAGGTGAAGCCCCCCATAAGGCCCCATCCAGTTTGTTCAGGGTGGCACAGAGGGCAAGGCTCCTTTCCCATGCTTCCAACCGTCATCTCACAGGCTGCAGCATGGGGTTTGATTACCCTTATCATTATCTGAGCTTCCAGGGTTATGTATTTTAATAATAGTCATAAAATTATCCAGTCCTCTCTTAAACCCAGCCGTAGCATTTGTTTCAATGACCCCCTGTGGTAGCGAATTCGGCAGGTTGACTCTATATTGTATGAAGAAGGATTTCCTTTTGTTTGTTCACAAAGCATTGCCCTTTAATTTAATCAGATGTCCCTTTGCTCTTGTACAGTTAGCTGTACCCTACCCATTCCCTCCTGCCACCCCTTTTTTTATACAATCTGGACATCTCTGACCATTCCCGTGCTCGCTATAATTATTTTTCTTAATTCAGTTATTAAAATATGTCTGCTTGTGGCAGGAGCATTGCGGATCTTTAGCAAAATTGATACAAATATTTTATTAGGATAATTAACAACGTTCAGCACAAGCTTGGTCGGGAGAGCATTTGCAAAACTGAACGGGTCTGAAATTTGAAACAGATGCAAGACATATTCATAAATAAAACCAGACCAAGTCAAACTGTGGCCTGCATAATAAGATATCACTCACTCTGTTTACTCTATATTTGCAGACATGTTGTTAGCTGCATTTATTACAAAAGTTAGGTGCTTATTTGGAAGCTTTCCCTTCTGTGAGCTTGTGATACTTTCTGTAAAACAAGAACCATAAATCATAGTGCCGGTTTGAAAACCATGTACCTCAGATAACTAGCACTTGTCATGAGATTGTCTAAAACAGAGGATTAGCCAAAATACAGATGGAGAGGAAACACAGACTGTTTATGTTGAGTATTTTGGACAAGAGCCCAAAGAAATTACAATCGATATGGATATAGCATTTCTGAAGAGTTATGTAGCAAAAAGTGCAAGAAAATACTCTGACAGAGAAAATAAATAAAGCTGACAGAGGTTTAATTCTCTAGATCCTGTACTGTGGGTAAAAATTAGAAACATTAAGCCATTAAATCATTTCACCAGACCTTTAAACAATAGGAGCAGACATGCACGTTACTGTACAAGTTTAGAGCCGTCTCTTTTGTCGACTAGATAAATATTCAGCATTGTAACTCTAACACTTTTCACACTTCCCATACACTGCGTGACCTATTTCCCAGTCCTTTTTCATGTGGGACAGGTTTTAAATAAAATAGAAATTCCTCTTGCTTCTTACAGATTGGAGTTGATTAAATATTCTACTGATAAAGGGTAAGCAAATGTCAGATTCAATATAATAAAAAGAGAAATGAGAGTTCATACAAGCAGCAAAGCAAACAATCCATTTTCATACTTTATTAGAAACATTTATTGCCATAATGACTGCATTATACTAAGCAAGCAGGTGGAAAGGTGCTCTGTGCAAGATATTCTCAAATATCTTTATTTTGAGGATTTTATATCTCCAATATTTAGACAGATGTTTTATTCCCTATAATATAGTCAGAGTATGAAATGCTGTAATTTCAGTTACTACATAAGGATCAAAATTGTACTTGAAGATCATGGCCTGTCATTGTGATTTCAACAGTAATGGTAGACCATTAAATGCTCAATTTTTCTGCTTTGACTTTATATTCCCAATGGTGAGTTGCTTTAGATATAGACGGTGGAGCTCCGTGTGCACCGACAAATGCTCTGCCCAAATTTGCGGAACACATTGCGAGTGCACTTCTCAGTTATTTTGCTTCCCATACGATTTTAGAGACACGCAAGTCTGACCCAGGGCCTAATGGAAATGACAGGGATAGCCAGTTTTTCCTTCTGCGGGCTCCACTGCTATCAAACAGCTGGCACTTGTTATCTTAACAAACAGTGGGAACTGTAATTAAGCAGATCTGTGTTCAATAAGACACCAGTGTCACCAGCACTATCCTTTGTAACAAGAATGGTTACTTGTTCCAGAGCTTGGCTTGCTCTTAGTTCACCAAATCAGGAAGACCAGTCAGCAAATAATTTAACAAAAGATTTCATTATTAGCCCTCATTTAATTTAAGAAAGAATTTAACCTATGTTCAGTGCTCAGGGCCCAGGCTTGCATTCCTCCTGCAGCCAAACTTCCTATTAAAGTCAGTGGGAGCTTTGGCTGTGTGAGTAATGCAGGACTTGCTTCACTCTTAGGGTTTTCATTATTATTTTATGCCCGGTGTCTTTTATTTTTAAGGATTATTCTACTTTGCAACAAATCTGAAATATGCATCAGTTCAAGTTTAGGGTGAGAAGAGGAGAAAAAAGAAAAGCCTGACGTCTTAACCAAGAAAATTTACTACTGAGTTTCTTCTTTTTATTAACAAAGATCATTAAGACATCAGTTTTTCTTTTACTGGCAGCATTCCACAGCCAGAGTATTCACAATGTCTAGGACACTTTCATTTTGTAATCTGGAGGATACAGTATATTAATTTTCAGGATTTATCACGAGAAAAGTGAAGTCATACTAAGTACAGTAGGTGTAACTAACTTTCACGTCAAAAAAGCTGTAAAGAGTGCCAGAAGCTCTGCTGGGCTAATAATAAGCTAAAAGGATATAAACTTGATTCGTCTCACTTAAGAAGCAAGAAGATAAAGTAAGCTTGAAAAGGCCTTTGCTCTTCCTTCAACTTCAGTGGGTTGAAGAGAATCATGAAGCTTATCACCATGAGATACTCGCTATAATGCCAGTATAGTTATTAGTTATATGGTAATTTATACATTAATTTACACTGTACTGCACCCGTCTGCAGCTGCACCAGCAGAATTTGTAATTCTGTGCAAAGCACCAAAATCTTTGCAGCATCTCAGTGCTGTCACACCATGTCACATTCCCTTAAGTGCACCTTGCGCAGTGATATAAAGCCTCCTTATTAAAAAATTTCCAGCTACTAGAGGAAATTGTTCCCCAAATGGAGGATCAAGAATGCCCTTTCCCTGCTCTTGAAGGCTATGGACACACTGGTGCTGTGCACTGTCCACGCTCCCCAGTCCTAGGACAGGTATCTGGAGGTTCTTTGAAGCTCTGTGCCACTGCAGGGGTCCATGGGACATCCAAAACAGGACCTGGGCCTGAGCGAATGCCTTGGGTTCACCAGTGCTGGGGTGTCTCTGCAACATCCACCCTCTTCAATAATCTGCTTTAGTACAGACTGTGCATGGGGCAGAAATTCAGCTACCAGGAGCATCTTAGAAGGGTAAAAAAGAGTGGGATAGATGCTTGTTGTAATGATGCTTTTCTAGCGGCAAAATGCACTGAAATCCACGTTACCAATCCCTAGAAGTGTTCAAGGCCAGGCAGGACAGGGTTTGGAGAAAGCTGGTCAAGCAGAAGGTGTCCCTGCCTGTGGCAGGGAGTTGGAACCAGATGATCTTTAAGGTCCCTTCTAACACAAACCATTTTAGGATGCTATGATTCTATGATTCGTGAAATTTTAAGCACACACCAGTCTTGGGGTTTGTCCCTTACTCTCATGAAATACTGTTGATGTGCCCTTTCCAAAAGTCTTTGAACTTGAGATAGAAAATTATGTCTGGAAATACTCAAGCGCCTGGCTCCAACAACTGCTGCATTTCCACACCGTTACACAACCATACTTCTTTTAACCCTTGAGAATTAAAACTAGTTAAGGAATAATGCATCTTACTGTTTTTTATTAACTCTTCTCACTGTGTTTTCACTATCCTCACTTAACCTTTGCTCCCCAAACACCTATTGCTTCTTGAAGTTGGTGATGACTGCCAGTTAGCCAACTCCTTTCTCACCATTCTCTCAGAAATCACAATTCTCACTTACCCCAGGTAAATCAGCAGTAACTTGACTGAAAAATGAATTCTAGTCATTCAAGAAGAAAATCAGTCCTGTTTCCCAGCCGAGCCAAGGCAGGAGGACATAAACTGGGGTTTGAACTCAAGGAGAGAAATAAGATGGACAATGGGTTTCCAACCCCGAGTCTTTCCCCAAGTAAGTGACGGGAGCAGTATCCTAATGAAGAAAACCAGTATGTTATCAAATGTAAATTGTAGTTAATGGTGCATATGGTTCTGCATGCTGATATTGATTATTACAGATTAAGATAAGTTTCAGGATGGGATATAGCTGGTGCATGCAGTGACATTTGCAAATCAGGATTCTCCATGAAGGGACATGTCAGTAGAGTACCACGTGTGTTGCTGGGGTGTGTGGAAGAGGCACAAGGAGGGAGGAAGGAAATAGGAACCAGTGCAGGAAATGCTCCTGAAAGGAATGGGCAGGGGAGGGGGGAAGGAGCAGGGAATGATTCTGAGGATGGGAGGAGAGAGCAATGAATATGAGGGATGGTGGGGCAAATAGACCACAGCACATGAAGGTGAGCTGAGAACTGAGCCAGGGTGAACTGCAGTCTCATAACAGATGCTTTTTTTCTTTAAAAAGTGGAAAATATATTTAAAATCATCAAAATAGTGCTATTAAGGCATGCCACACCCCAGAGACCACCAGGGCTTGGGATGTCCCAGGGAGACCAGAGAGGAGGGCACATGCCCACAAGACCTGCAAAGGCAGGTTAATTAGTCTGGGGGGTAGAAGAGATCTCAGTGCTGTTCAAAGTTACAGGCACAGGTCCAACACAGAGATATTTTCTTCCCTCCCACATTATATCTTTCATTGTCACATTTTATGCTATTATTATGTGGATATGTATCTTTTTTGCTAGAAAGAGATAAATCTGCTGATGTGAATTAAAGCGTGATCTGTAGAACTCATCAAAACTTTAGGTTTTGAGGGATTTTAGTTCTTGGTTTGGGCCAGAACATAGATATTGTATTTGTATAATAAATTGCTCATTGAATAAACCACAGAACATGGGAAAATTGTAAGAACAGTGGATCTTGGCAATTACCAGATCAAATGAGTTTCAATAAAACCATATGCAGAGTCCAAAGGTTTATGCATTCATCTATGCAGATAGAACTGCTAAGCAGTTTTAAAAGCTTTCCTCTAGGTATTAATTTTAATGCACATATCAACTTCTCTTTTCCTTATTTATTGCAGAACCCAAGGATTTCTGCTGGGGATTCCGCTGATGACGTGTATGCATAGCACCAGGAGGTGCAGCAGCTCTTTGAACCTCAAGAACCTTGCAGCGTAAGGTCAGAGTGCGATTTGCATTCACAGACTGACTTACAAGTGGTTGTAACTCTGGATCTAGCCTCTCTCTGCCCATGACATCAAACCACCAACACCCTCAGAAGGGTTCAACCTGATCCAGACATCAAACCACTCAATTCAGGAATGATGAGGATAATGGCAGTAGCTCCTACTTGTAGTTTAGAAGAGAGGAAGAAAGTTGCAGGACTGTCTCCAAGGGGTAGGTGGTGCATGCAAGGAAAAAGGTATGCCTTCTTCAGCAAGAAACCTCCCAGGAAAGCACAAGACCATACAAGCTCATGTTTCAGGAGTCCAGACAAGCAAATGGTTTAATAGTTGTAATTATCTGGAGTTTCTGCAAGGCAGTGGTGTGTGTACTTTCACACAGCCATCAGCTCTCTCACCACCCAGCTCAGTGTACCTTTGGAATTCAAACGTGCTTCAGCTGGACGGACGTTGGAGGAAGGAAAGCTCAGTCAGCACTGCAGTGCACATGGCTTGTAAAGCTTTTCTTGTGGTTGGCTTGGTACTAATTTGCCAAGAGAAAAAAGTAAGTCAGGTAGGGGGAAGAGTAAGTCCCCACACGAGGGAGAGGGAAAATCTCAGCTTTGACTACATGTGATGGGTTTGTCTGGATGTCCTGAAAGCACCATTTGGGGATACCAATGCCATATGTCTCACAGAAAGGAACCAAGCCCGCCAGGTTACCCTCAGTACTTTGCAAACCAAGTCATGATCTGGCCTTTGGTGACCGAGTCCTGACAGTCCATTCTATACCTGTCCCCGACATATCATAATGATTTAAGCACCAAAACTGAGCCATGTAATTAGCAGAAGAAACTGAGGGCTTCTGCTGTAAGGCCGTGATTAAATTAGCCATTTATGGATTTCTGAAAGAAAGGAGACTAAAATGTTTTATAGTGTAGTTAAAAGAACCAGAGAATGATTCCCTCATGTTGAACATTTCCTAATGTCAGAAGCAGGGTGGATGACATAGAAATCATAAATCCAGTTGAGAAGTGTTAAAAATCACTTTAGTCTGCCAACTTACTAGAAATTCAATAAAATGGTATGGGAGAATTTATTTGTGCATGTGCGATAGGTAAGGGCAACATTAAACCGGTGGAGGTGTCCGTGTGCAGCACATGCACTACAGGGTGAGGTTTTATCACAAACAAGGTAGGAAAGGGATTTGTAGAATCACAGAATCCCAGACTGATTTGTGTTGGAAGGGACCTTAAAGCTCATTCAGCTCCAACCCTGCCACAGGCAGGGACACCTTCCACTAGAGCAGCTTGCTCCAAGCCCCTGTGTCCAACCTGGCCTTGAGCACTGCCAGGGATGGGGCAGCCACAGCTTCTCTGGGCACCCTGGGCCAGCGCCTCAGCACCCTCACAGGGAAGAGCTTCTGCCTAAGAGCTCATCTCAATCTCCTCTCTGGCAGGCTAAAGCCATTCCCCTTGTCCTGTCCCTACAGGCCCTTATCCAAAGCCCCTCCCCAGGTTTCCTGTAGTCCCTTTAGGCACTGGAGCTGCTCTAAGGTCTCCTCTTAAGGAGCCCTCTCTTGTCCAGGCTGAACCAGCCCAGCTCTCTCAGCCTGGCTGCAGAGCAGAGCTATGGAAATTCAGAAAACAATCCCAGATGACTGACTGTGGGAGGCGAGAGGGTCAAGGGTGGGTGGCAGAACGGTTTTGCTGGGGCCAATTCTGCTTTCTGGCTGGTGGCCTCATTGCACCCACATGCTAGGGATTGCACTGGTGCTTCCATTGAGGTTGCTATTTATTTTTACATGTTCCTTTTCTACTTCACTCGCTGTGTTTAATGCACATTAACTCACATTTTGCCTGCGTGGAGTGGGACTTTTGAGAGGCATGAAATGACAAAACAAGGCTTTGTTTTCAGCCAGATTCCCTCCGTGTACGCTCCTCCGGTGTCTGCCTCGGCTTCCAGCTCCATCATCACATCCAACAGAGCCTGGGGCAAAGCTGAAGAAAAACACCCAGCGCATTCAATTTACAAACAGAAATAAACACCTTTTATGCAGGTTCTATATAATCACTAAACAAAACCAGGGGAGAAAAAAGAAAAACCACAACAAAAACCACTAAAAACCCACCCTCAACACAGTGTTTTTTATGTAGTTTGTGTGCGGCGGTGACCCTTTATTTTCTTGAGGAAATAACACTATTATGGAAAGATGTCTAGCACTGGGCTCTCGAGCGGCGTCGCAATCTCCTTTCTTGTTTCCTGAGGAGCTGGGGCTTCGGCTGCGGGGTCGCACCTCAGTAGATTGCCTGGCTGTGCCCGTGCGGTGCTGGCGTGGCAGCTCTGTCCCCCGGCGATGCCGGCTCCGTGCCCCCGGACCAAAGCCATTTCGCGGTGCTGGCCACCGGGATGCACAACTTCGGCGAGCGCCCAGCGGAGCGGGTGAAAATGAATCAGATATGAAAATGTCTGAAGCAATAAATTAACACACGGCAGGGGGGTGATAGCTTAATCCTTCCTAGTCCAAACAGTACCTGACACCCATTACTGCTACAGGAGGTGGGACACCGTAGCGGTACTGGAGCGAAAATGATCATTCCCAATGGAGTTGAAGCATTGCAATAGGTATGTAATGTGATTCTGGGAGGAAACCTGCATGGGTTTTATAGTGTTTGTACACGGAATCCAGGTTAACCTGCCAGAGTGTTTCCCTGGGCTTCCTTGTTTTGATTAACCTAGAAAGCGGGTGTTTTAAGTTGACGCAGAACTTTATTGTTTTAAGCCTTTGTTGAGCGTCTGATAATTGCTCATAATTCATGTTAAGACTAATAATGTATATCTAACACTCACATGCCATAAAATATTACCATCTTGACTGGATTCATTTATTTGTAGAGTGATTAAACAACTAAGATGAAATCATCAGTAGCAGCCAGCATCTAACAGCAAACATCTTTAGAGTAATTTAATATTTACTGTGCCAAACCCATAATACCTATTTGAAACTGATATACTGAAAGTTTTTAAATGCATTTTTTAACATAAGTGATGTGTATTTCTGCAATACTTTCTTCCAGGAAAATAACATCAGCCTGGGTTTTAGCATTGATGGCAGATAAACAGAAATGTTGTTGCCAAGAACTTTATTGCAAAATGAAATGTCCTGGGGAACATATTTAATTTGCTGCTTTCCCTAATTCTATGCCAAGCTCTCCTTCCAGGTACACCCATGTAAACCTACACTGACTTGAGGTTTTACTAGAAGGCTGGGTTTTCTTATTTTTGTTGCATATATATTGAAACTAAAGAAATCTATGAGCTCATGGACAAATTGAGAGAGCACTTAGATACTTCTTTCCCATTTCTTCCCCTCCTTGGATGAAATTCAGAAATATGAACCCTAGGTGAAAAGGCAGAACTCGGAATGTAAGCACGCTTCATGTATCCCACGTTTGTCTGTTTGTTGCAACACTAACTTTTCGTGGAAAACAACTACCCTTGTGATGCCAAGATCTTCTGACTCCTTCAGGAGGACAATAAAAAAGTATGATATGAAATACATAGGCCTATAATAACGTCACATTCACATTTTGTGGATCAACTGACAGGTTTGGTTATCAGATTCATTGTAAGCAGAACAGCCTGCCCGTAGTACACTGGTCTGAGGAGAAGGAGTTGGCTCCAGTGCCAAAAAAAATGCAACATAAAACCATGGTGTGGGTTGAAATATCAGGCTACAACTTTACTTTGACCCAGGTGTGAGATAACCATAACTACACAAAACTCCATCCTCCTGTGTATAAGTGGCACTGACAACTCACAGGCTGTGCAACCCAAAATCGCTATAGAGGCATTTGGGGGCAGAAAGTGGGGATTCAAAGTAGGGATTCAGATGTGGGCACTGCTTCTAAAGCTCAAAGTCTGCTAGCCCGTAGGCTTCCCATGGCTGTTCCTTGCCGATGGTGCAGGGTCAGCTCTGCCCATTTCATTCACTGCTGAGAGCTGGACTGCAGTTCTGGCGAATGGGATTCATCACATTCCTCTTGATGCTGCCTAAAAACTGAGTAAAGTGTTAGCAGTATGCAAATGGTTTCCACCTCTTAAATCCTATGGAAAAAATATGGGAGTGTGAACATTTTGGCCAGCAGTATGTGTGCTTGCCCAGAGCAACAGCAGAGGGGTGGATGCTCCGTCAGGGCACGTTGCTATGAAAGACCAATTCATCTCCTGGTGATGGACACTATAGAGCAGTGTTTCTCAATTGTTTAAAGTTGAAAAAGCATCCAATCCTTTTGAAGAAAACCTACAGATCACCTTGGAAAGTGTCACCACAGCTGCCTCCCTTGGAATCCGGGGGTAAAACTTTGTGTGCTCACTGCATCTCTCTGCTGCCTTTTGGCTTTTTTGTGTGTGTGAGAGTGCATGGGTGCGTTTGGTCACCCTGACAGAATCCCAGATCACTTCTCAATGCCATATGGCTCACAGGTATCTCTAGAACCATGAGAAAATGGAAATAGGCTGCAGTATTGAAAAAATTATGTATGTCCACATTTATACCTGACAAAATATTAGGCATTACAGATTTGATTCTTCACCTCTTTGCAGCACGTACATAGTGGTTTGCACTTATGAAAATGTAGACCAAACGCGACATTAATGCTATGTCTCTGACAAGGTAGTTTTATATACTCAATTACCACCGCATTATCTTTCATCTCTACTGTATGTGAAAACAGTAAGGACCAAATATATTTCACTTGCGGTTCCTTCATTCAAAAGAGTTTGCCTTTGTCTTCCTTTATCCTATTCACTGACAGCAAACTTCATGAATTAACTGGCTCGTGGTATAACTCATGTATGGAAATCCAATATAACCTCTTGGCTATGAGCAGTAATACTTCGCTTATCGTACACTAAAAGAATTTTTACTAGTTAATTAAGATTTGTTTGTTTAATTTTTTTCAGGCAGTTCAGGATGTTGCTCTTCTGTCATGTGGCTGGGAAAATCGTGATGTATACACTGTATAAAAGTGCCAAAATAAGAAATGTTAGACTGCAGTGTCTGTGGTAGTAAATCTTTTTTGTAATCCTAACTTCATATTTCCATTGAATTGTTCCTCTCCAGCTCTGCAGACAGTTGAAGTATTTGAGTATAGTCACATATGCTTTGCTGCTGCTAACAGCCTAAAGTTAGTAATCCGGGGGCACACATACAGCACAGAGTATGCTGTTGGCACTCCTCAGGCTGCAAAATATTACAGCACACCTTATATAGTGCTTGCTTTCGAAATTTCCTTTGCACTTTGTTTACTACATATTCCAATAGTGTAATATTAAACAAAAACAGTGTGTCCTGTGCCAGAATGATTGATTACTACACCGTGGCAAGGTCACCTCCTAGGAACAGGCTGAGTGCAGTAAGGGCTGTCTGACTCATACAGTTAACACTATATCCGCATTGTATGAATGTCACCAGCAATCCAGTGATTTATTGCTTGGAAGGCTCTGTTCAATTTTTTCTGCCTGACCAAATTGCACATTTTCTAGAAAAAGAAGCAAAAATATTTCAGCACATGGATTACCCCAAGTCCTCATTTCTCCCACTAGGTTCAACGAGTCTTTTCAAAGATGCTGATCATCAAAACCTCATATTTTTCAGGTTTTTTCCACCCTCTTCTGCCAGATATTTGGCAAAAATTATTATTACACTAATGAAAAGGTGCAGCAGAAGATTAAGGGGTTTTTAATCTGATTTTGGTAACATCTGTGGGCCAGGAATAAGGACAGCTGTATGTTCTGTTTCTTAATTTTAGTAAGATTTACTCTGGATATGAAATGCTAGCCTCAGGCAAAATTTAACTGGTTTAAAAGAGAAGAAATGATAGTCTTCCGAAACTACCTAACTCAAACTGTTTGAAAACAGTGACTGAGATTAATCCCTTTTGCTCTAAGAAATTCCTACTTTCTGACAAAGAAGATATAATTATAGATTGAGAGAAATGACTTTCAAAATTAACATTCCAGCAGATCCCAACATAATAGATACATTCATTCCTCGTGTATCTTCATGGAAATCAAAGGAGATACATCATGTTTGGATCCGGGCTTTTATTTTTAGAACACACAGCACATTGGCTTGCTCGCACCCTGTGCAAAGAGGGAGAGATGTAACACAGCCCTGCATCCAGCCGGGAAACCAGGATGGGGGTCTGGCAACCTGGGCTCAGTTATGGGCTCTGCAAACTTGGGGTCAGCAAAAAGGGATGGGGTTTGGGAATGTATTTAGGTGCCTATAAATCCAGGCACATGGAGTAGAGGGGTGTGCTGCAGCATTTTCAAGAATCACCTTTTTCTGTAGGCATCTGATTCTTTAGGTGCTTTTTCCATACCTTTAAAAATCTGCTTTTTGTTTCTCTTTCCATCTCAAGCCACCCATGTATCATTAGGCCTTGCAGGGAAAAAAAATCAACAGAAAATCTGGGGTTAATACAATCCTTTATCTCAAAGAACAGTAAAAAATAGCTAGGTGATGTATCTTAACAAACACTGCAGAATGCATCAATTAATGCTGCATCTAGCGGACTGTATCTGACACAAGAACTGAGACATATCAGGTCTCCTGAACCTGTTACAATTACTCTGCTTTTTCTATTATGACAATAAGCGTATCTGTGCAATGAAACTCCCATTACCTACCTGCCCTTCAAAGTGATCTCTGAGCATCAGCTCAGAGACCACAATTTAGGAAGCAACGACTGGAACCATCCTGAGACATTAAAGAGTGTCTTCCAGCTCTTTTAGTGGAGTTTTTATGTCAGGACCAACATTTTTCCCATCAGTCTTCTGCTGTTCTTGTTTACACTTATGGACTAATCAATATTTTAATTATAAATGGGAAATAAAATTAATTTGGGGTGAGAGAGAAAGGATCTAAGCACAGGTGGGTATGCCATACCTTTGGTTTATTAAGTCCAAAAATGTTCCAGCTCAACAAGGATGAGTTCATTGATTCAGTTCATTCCAATGAAAGAAATAGAAGGAAGTGCAATGAAACAAAACAAAAGTCAGCTGTACGAGCTCAACAAACCCAAAATGCCCACAAAAGAGAGTGGATTACGGAGCCACCACACCACAGTGCTGCTGCCAGGAGCTAATTCTGCAGCAGCTCCATTACCACCTGCACGTGACTTCAGTCATACTTCATCTTCTAATTGATATCTGCCATTGCCTCATAACTAATGATGACTAATGGTAATATCTAGAAAGACAAATAAAAGCTAATGCAAAACCATACTGTGGTGTGGTTCCCTTTGGAAAGCTCTCGGGCCATTAAGAAGCAATTCGAAGTGGAGATTGATGTGCCCTGGGGGTTGCTTCCAGGGATGCAGTGCGTCTCCAAAGCCCCGGGGCAGGGCTGCTCTGGAGGAGGGCATGCTCTCCAACCCTTTCCAGCGGTACCAGTCACTGCCACACTGGAGCACACCAAGCCACAGCACTTCTCTGGCTCTGCTGAATGTAAACATAGCCCAACATCACCAAGACGCATTCTCCGCTGTGCTCCAGGAAGGCAGCATCATGCAGCAATGGCACATTGCTTTCTCTGCTCTGTTTTATTTGTGCTTGTTTATCTACCAGGCTCTGTGCACAGTGAGACTTCTTGGATGTAATGTATTTAGGAATTAAATTCCCAAGCGCTATAGACAGGCAGTGACAGTAAACAGCTTGTCTTCAACAGGTAGCACCTCGTACACACAAAACCAGACTGAGTTTATAGCAATGTAATGACTTGATTAAACATGATGACTTTTCGTCAGAGTCATCCATACTGATTTGGAAAAGTTATGCTCTTCTAATTACAAAGTTTATGTCACCCAGTGCAATTTTAATGTAATGAAACATTAAACTGGACCTTGTGCTTGATGTAAGATAAAATTATTCATTGAATATCAGACCACTAGGCCACCTACTGTTCTTTTACAAATGGTTGAACTATCACGGGGTTACAGAACTTAACATGTAAATTGCAGCAGAAGTTATAATTTCTGTTGCAAATCCCAAAAGACTGTCATTTAAGTCAAATGTATGAGTGAAATTTTGCCTCTGTGCTGTAATAATGCAGGGAAAATGACCAAAATCTGAACATATCTAAAGTACTTATTATCCCAATAATAATGCACTTTTAGTTATTTAATCAGGAGCCTTAAAAATTATTAATAGCAAGTTCTTCTTATAAAAATGGAGTTTTAAACACTGGCATTTAATTTTAGGGATAGAAATACTTGATCTAGCCCATTAGCGAGATCTTTTGTGAAGCCAAGCAGCCTGTGCATTTCAGAGCAATTCCTGCCTGTCTTTGAGTTCATTACTCTCACATAAGTGAGAGCAGCTTTATAAAATAATCTTTCTTAAAGTGAATTTAATATTTAACTGCACACTGAAAATCTTGGATAAGTTCAGCCAGATAAGAAAAAATCAGGGACTGAAACCTCCACGTAGAGCAGATTTGCATGGATCCCGCTCGGAAGCCCGTTAAAATCCATGGGATCGTTTCCCTTCATCCCCAAAGCCTTTGGATCGGGTGTATAAACAAGAGAGGGCAGTTGCAGGGAAATGATTCTCAATGCCTGAGCTTGCCTCCCAGCCGCTGCTGAAGAGGAATCTGAGCAGTGACTGTGCATCACCCTGAATCTGTAATAATAGCACCTTTCCTGTCACTCTTTGTCCCTTCATTTTTAAACGTGATTGGGTCAGGAACAGGCAATTTACATTTTTATATAATCTTTGCTCAGGTGATTCAGCCTCTCTGACGTTTTAGCATTTTGTGTGCAGCTTCGGGTTTCACCTCCCCTCCTCATGCATTTCTATATGATGGGGGTCTGCCATCCTCGCAGCTGATACAGATCTATTTAGCTTCTCCCCCTTGCCATACCTGCAGCCTGTAGCAGGTTGTCAGGGAATGAATTTTCATTTTCTCCCCCGTGAGTCCATCACGTGGCTGTCACCAGAATTTGCTCTGTCTGAACTCCTCCATCCCCCTGATTTATGGCTGGTTGATGAGAGGTTGGAGGGCTCTCAGTGTAGCAATAATCTGCACCCTGGTCCGGCACCCATCTAAAGTTAGGATTTCCGATCTAAATATTTAGTCCCGGCGGTACAGCCATCATTTATGAAATTATTAAATAACTTTTCGTCGGACCAAACACCTTTGGGATATTTTTCTAGGTCAATATTCATCAACAGACCCCGAATGTAAAGGTTAAGTGCACATTTCCTCTGCCAAATAAGAATGAATTTCAAACCTGATTGATTCTGGTCATGGAAACCGTAAATACTTACTCCAAATGGTAGATAGGTTACTAAGTCCACTCATTTCCACATCTGATATCGATAATATTCTGCTTCCCCCTTATCAGCCCCTCTCATATTTCACCTGGGCGAGCGGCGCGCGGGGAGCCGGCCGTGCCTGTCGGGGCTGGCTGATGGCCCCTGCCTTCCCCCGCGCCATTCTTCAGTGGTCCTTGAATCTTTCACCCCTGTCACTCCTCTTTCATCATTATCTGAGGTGATCGGTCAGCCCTGTGCCACCACCTGTCTCTTCGATCCGATGCCAACAGTGCTCCAGAAAACTGTCACTCCCGAGCTCCTTCCATTTATAGTGAGTCTCATTAACACCTCTCTTCCCTCTGGCCATGTGCCACTACAATTTAAGATGACTGTTGTTACTAAACACGCACACAAAAATATGTTAAAATAGTGTTAAGAGCCTGATTTAAATCTATTAAAGCCTGACAATTTGGAGTTAAAATCTCCCTCCGTGTCTGTGCGTGGTTGGGGGGGCGTGTGTGTATTTCATATTAATGTATTTATACCTGTATAAATATACGCATGCATGTATTCCCCCTCCTGCAGCTTCCCCTCAGCCTCAGCACTGCACCTCGTCTAGGAACAAACGCTGCTGCCGGCCCCCAGACACAAAGCCCGAGTAAAGAGGATTTATGCCGGGGACATAAAGGCAGCTGCAGAAAGGGAAAGGAGAGGCAGAGGCAGCACTGGAGTGCTCCTGGGGAGAGCTGAGGCCGGGGCAGCTCTGCCCCAGCATCCCTGATCCCCCAAAGCAGCTTAAACATAAGCGTGTGGGCAACCCTGTGCAGATTAACCCCATTCATGGTACTGACTCTGTTTCTTTTTACCTTGATTTTTCTGTCCATGAGCAAGCGGGGATAACAATACCTAGATAATAACAATGGTCCCAGAGAGATTTTTGGAAAGGAGACTGAAAGGTACCCAAGTTACCTTTAGAAAAAAACCTGGTTTAAAGCTTTTAGGCACCCGAAGATGCTTTAATGACTGAAATGATAACAGGAGTGCGGACAGCCCCTGAACTCTGTGGGTAAGTGGTAAACATTTTGCCACTCTGTTTATATGATTTCAATCCTCTTCCTGAGCTGTAAGAGCACTTTTCCCTTTCATGAGTTTAAAGAGCACTCAGATGGTTCTTTACTGACAAATTTTTGCAGTGCGATACCTGCATCCTTAAAATGAGTCAGGATTTTCTTCTCAATTCTCCTACAGCAGCACTTGCTTAGAGGGCAGCAATGAGAAAAGAGTCTAAGTGATGGCAAGAAGTGAAAATAAAGGATTTCCGCCCTTCTGGGGGCCAAGCCAGCGTAAAAGGCATTTTTCAGAAGCAGATCCTACTGCCGGGGACAGGCAGGGACAGGCCATCGCTGCTTACATGTAGTCCTGTGTCCTTGCAGATGGATGCTCCTATGGCCACCAGGGCCACTGCCAGCCCTCCTGGTTAAAGCACTGCTGGGAATGCCCTGGAAATACAGACAGCGAGGCTGGAATCTTGATCTGCTGGAGAGCAGGAGGCTCTACAGAGGGTTCTGGACAGGTTGAATGGGCTGTGGCCAATGGTATGAGGTTCAACAAGTTCAGTGCCAGGTCCTGCACTTGAATCACAACTCCATGCTTGGGAAGAGTGGCTGGAAAGCTGTTCAGAAGAAGAGGAGCTGGGGGTGCTGGTTGACAGAGCTGACCATGAGCAGCTTGTGCCCAGGCAGCCGGGAAGCCACCAGCATCCTGGCCTGTATCAGGACCAGTGTGGCAGCAGGGCAAGGGCAGTGGTTGTGCCCCTGCACTGTGCACAGGTGAGGCTGCACCTTGAATGATGTGTTCAGCTCTAGGCCCTTCACTACAAGAGGGACATTGAGGTGCTGGAGTGAGGCCAGAGAAGGGCAACGGAGCTGGTGCAGGGCCTGGAGCACAGTATGATGGGGAAGGGCTGAGGGACCTGGGAGGTTCAGTCTGGAGAAGAGATGGCTCAGGGGGGACCTGATCACTCCCTACAACTGCCTGACGGGAGGATGGAGTGAGGTGTGGGTCAGTTTCTTCTCTCAGGTAACAAAAGATAGGACAACAGGAAATGGCTTCAAGTTGTACCAGGGGAGGTTTATATTGGATATAAGGAAAAACGTCTTCCCTGAAAGGGTTGTAAAACACCGGTACAGGCTGCCCAGGGCAGTGGTGGAATCACCATCACTGCAGGTATTTAAAACACAAGTAGAGGGGCACTTAGTGGCATGGTTTAGTGGTGGACTTGGCAGCTCTGGGGAACAGTTGGACTCAACGATCTTAAAGGTCTTTTCCAACCTAAACAATTCTATGATTCTATGACATAACCACAGACTTCTTCAGGATGACCTGGTGCTTACGACTGAGCGCCTGCATAAGCCTTGACAAGGTCTGGGGCTTAGGGAGATTTCAGAGCTCACAGGTTTGTTCTGCTGAGAATACAGCATTCAGAAAGCTAAAATTCAGTGGGGTGGGTAGCAGAGACCTGTGTGTGGTCACCAGCTCCCGTGAGACAATGGGCACACGAGTGGGCTTTTGCACACTGGCACAATCTTAGTGGTCCTTTTGAAAATACAGCCTAAAATAATGTATGTTTTTTAGGAAAATTCTGCATTAAAACCAAGCAATGAGAACAATTTTACCATTTTTCAACTCTCAGCATATATAACAAGCATAAACATGCATAGCAGTTTGCCAACTTAAAGCATTTTGATTGTGTTGGATTCAACCCAAAACCTCAGGTTTGACCACCCCAAACTCAGAAAACACAAGCACCTGAATTTAGAGCTAAAGCCAAATTTTGCTACTGGCTCTTGTCTTAATGCTGAGCAATGCTTTAATAATGAACCCACTCTTGGACACCTGAAATGCAATCGGGCTTCAAACATGAAGGCTCCTCTCCAGCAGGCAGCTGCCTGCAAGCAGGGGGGCTGCCTTACAGAGCACCCTGTAGATTAATGTCTCAGTGAGAGAAGGGCAAGAAGAACCAAAAGGCAAGGAGAAAACAATCTTTTATTTCTTGTTTTTCCTCTGCAATTTAGAAGCAGCACGTATTTATTTATTTATTAATCTATAAAACATTTACATACAGATTGAGATCTCGAATGCCAAGTCTGAGTGTGGGATGAATTGGTTTTGCCAAGTTACACACTGTGGAAAGTAAACCTTTGTAACAGAAGCACTCCTATGAGCTACTGCATGAATGAGGCTGCTTTAGCAACATCTTCCAGGCAGGCTTTTCCAAGCTATATTCCCAATTTTCGGATGTTCTTTTACTGTACATAGTGTTTCAGTGGGTAAGGTTATATCTAGTGATGTTGCTGTTAGTGTAATACTGAGCTCACTCTCTATGTTCAGGCTAAACCACTGGAATAAAGCATTTCCATTACTTGCTATTTAATATCTATCAAAATGATTTCTGAAGCTAGGGACAAACTGTGCCCAAAAACTTAGCAAAGCACAATGTGCATGCAGTGGATGGAAACGAGGGATGAGTCAAACCACAGCTTTCAAAGTAGCACTCAAGTAACAAACTTAATCAGCAGACAGACATGTTTTTCCATGTGTTTCTCTGCAAACCATGAAACTCTGCCACCTCTGATGACAGTTTTGGTGTCATCCATGTATTTGCCATGTGAAGCCTCTTGAAAACAGATTGTGAAGGGCATTGCATCAGTCAAAATAATCTGATTGAGACACTTAAAATGTGGACATCTAAAGGCATGATCAACTCTTTCTGATTATTTTGCTCTTTTATTTGTATCTTCTCCTCCTCCTCATTATTTCATTGATATTTATATTCATTATTTTCCTCACTATCTACATCTGAAGGTTATGAATAAAAGCAAAAATGTTTTAATGCTTCCATGTTAAACATGCCTTGTACAAAGCTGCAGCATTTCTTCTCCTGGCTATGAACTGACATCTCCAAACTGTGCTGTTGCTACAAGTGATGTAAACATAGGCACTCAGGAGATGCAAACAGGAACCCTCAGGAGAGCAGCATGGTCAGATGGTGCCTTATCTTCTATTTCTGAGGGTATCATGGTCCATCCATACACCTCTGGTACTATATCATGTGGAATTACAAAACCAAGTCTGAAGTGAATCCAAGCCTTGCAGACATCACAGTCAGCAGTGTTGCTGCACAGGGCTCCCACTGCACTCAATGTTTGGTGGTATCTTTCTGTCCTATCAATGTTGAGAACTGTGTTTCTGGTCCTGGAGTTTTCTTTCAGCATTATTGATCATGCAATCTTGTTCTATGACCTGAAACATGTCTGTCAACAGCGTTTCTTCACCTTACAATGTCCAAAGTTGCAAAGGAAAGTTACTGTCCTGAGCTCAGGGAGAAGTCATGCTTTATGGCTACTGCAGTGCATTAAAGTGCGTTAGATTTGTCTATTTGCCAATCATCACATATTTACTTCTGTGGCATTAAGTAATCTAAAGGCAGCGACTGCAGATTTACTGTCAGGCTTCCGATATCTCCCTATGGTTTCCTTGGAGCAGTACAGGCACTGTGCTGTTAGTGTGGAAGACCAGGCATAGCACAGCACGGCTGCCCAGGCTCAGCCCAGCCTCCTCTCTTGCTGACATTGCCACTAAGGTCTGCCTCAACAGAAGTGAGGTAAAAGAAAAAGGCTTAAGTATGTTTATGCATATTTTTTATAAGAAGTATAAAAAATGCTTTGAGGTTTATGCCAGCATCCATCCCAGTGCTACTTGTCAAATCACGAACATCGGGTTTGCTATTTATTATTCTTTTGCTTCCATTCTACATGCTTCATTTTCCACCTTAAAAGTACACTAAAAGAAAAACCTGTGCTGGTTAAGAAGCTATTGCACTGTTTGTGTGGCTTATCCTGCTCTTGGTCTTCCCCTCTCCAGCCCCCGTATCCCTTTGTCCAGTATGCAGGTTTGATGTCATTCAGAAGCAGGCCTCTGCTTTCACTATCAACATTCAACACATGTAATGCACTGAGAACCTAACTCCCAGTACCAGAAGTACAAATAGCATCCAAAGGCAAGCAAAAATGCAGGCACTTTTCTCACATTTCTTTTTCTCTTTTTTTTTTGAACGGGTAAAAAATAAAGGCTAAAATGGAAGCATAAATCATTCTTCAGCAAGGAAGGAAGGAACAGCAACAGTATTCAAAGATGGTAATTTTAATTATGCATTTCTGTTGCAAAGTTTATTTATTAACCAAGTTTTCAAGTGGCTTCTAATTACATATGGCATGTTCTAGGTGTATCTCAATCCAGAACGAGTTGAAATACTGGCCTTGCCATTATTTGGATCAAAAACTTCATCTAAAATCTGTCCTTACATAATGTGTGGATAGAATTTTTGAAAGAAAATTGAATCCACATTTATGTTCTCTGGCTAAATCATCACCAGATGATCATCACATACCAAAAGTAAGCTCTTCTTAAATCCAAATGAACACAAAGAAGGCGGTATGAGAAGCAAACTCCAGCACTTCCTTGAGCGTTCATGCTTAGTGTTTTGAGACCAAACAAAGCTTAGGTGAAGGTATCTCCCTGCCTCTACAAACTTCTCAAAGGTTTTAAATGAAAACAAAGGAAAAAGATTATGCTTGGCTCAGAGTCTGCTATCCCAAGTCAACGGGTTTCATGTCTGTTGGCATGCCAGATTAGTACAGTCCCTCATATTTAGCTGTAGGGGCTGCTACCATACAGTGAGAATAATCTATTACAATTAATTTCATTAAATGGGCTATGAAGACTTTTTTCTGTAATCTCAAAGAAGGGAATTTTCCTGTAAACATTTATTTGTTGCTTAGTGTAATAAAGCTTTTGGCCCAACTGTACTACAGGTAGATATCAGCAATAGCAAGAAATAATAATAATAATATTCTCCACACAGCAGCAAGATCCTACTTGTCTTGACAAAAAATGCTTATGCCAACCATAGCTCACCTATGGATCATGAGTTTATGGGAAGTTGGGCATGTGAGAGTTTCACAGCTCCTGCTATATGCAGATGCACAAGCCCCATTCACCACACCAAAGGTCCAAAGGAGATTCATAGGGTTTCCTTTTTCTTTTATATTCTTTTCAAATCAGGTGGTCAGCAATGAAAGTGGGTCGAAAAAGCATATTCAGAGCCCAGAGTTTTGCAGTTTGCTACTGACCACCTCCGTCTAACCTGCATGGGGTTTCTACCCAACTGGGCCTACAGACAAGGCTTCCAGGAAGTGTTTAGGGAGCTTCAGGGTCGGGAGAAAAAGAGATGATGTTTCAAACATGTAGCTGTAATTGGAAATCTAGAAGCCACATAGCTAATAGTACCATAATGTTACCCAAAGGTGTCCGTGGGTGCCATGCACAATGAGGATGTTGGGGACGAGTAGCTTCAGTCTTTATTTGGCCTTTCCTGCAGCTTCCACCCAAGTCGCTGCTCCAACTGCGGTTGCTCATGCCTGTGTTGGAGCCTCTGACCTGCTGATTTGTTTATTTGTGCTGTTGATTCGCCCATCTGCTAATGTTTGTTTTGTCATTTGTTTACTTCAAGTTAATGTTTCTTTGATTTTATTGTGGAGCACTATGAGGTCCTAAATGATACGGGCATGTATAAAAATAAATTATGGTTATTCATCATTATCCTTACTGCACTTGGACAGGCCTCTAGCTCACTAAAGATACTGCTGTCTTTGAGGGCTTTACTTTCAGTCTTGGGGAGATTTCCAGTTTCTAGGGTACATCGCTAATAATGAGCTGCCTAAAAAACTGTGGTCCAGATATTCCTGACCATAAGATGAAGCTCATTAGCAATGACAGGTAGAAACAACCCAGCCCCCTAAATCCCACTTTCCAATGCAGTGTTAGGCTCTTTTTACCATTTTACCTATTAGTCTAAAAACCAAAAAGTAAATGCACATGAAATCTATGAAGGACTTCTAGAAATTCAAGCTGTCCCCAGCTAAAGTGGTAAATAACAGCATGGGTTAAAGAGGAGGGAATACAGCAAGTAAAGGACTTGCCTAGCACAGGGAAAGGGAAGAAGGTTAACCAAGTTAATCTTCCCCTATTTCCTGCACTCCTCATGCAAGGCCTCCAGGCTGAACCGTCATTAGGAACCATATAATTGACTCATCCACAGGATTTCCTTTTTGTGTTCTGAATTATTGCAGATTTTCCACATTCTTCTTTTTTTTTTTTTTTTTCAGTTTTAAACATTTGAAGCATTAAAACAGCAGGAATCCTTCACCTACAGGTAGAAGATTTGTCCTATTAGTGAGAACACAGAGTCATTTCTAATTCAGGACACTGTTACCACATATTCCCCAGCACCATTAAAATCTGCTGATTAACCAATGGACCAATGGATCTCCGTGTGCTATACAGCTGTCACATCAGATGTTTTCTCTGCTGCAATTGGTGTGTAATTTTGCTGGGTTTAAGTGCAGAAGAGGGGAATTTCCTTGCGATGGTACAAATAATTCATCATGGGCTATGGCTCAAGATTGTTATGAGGGAAAGAAATATCTCACAGTTATACTGTAGTTCATCGTACACCTGACAAGAGAGTGGTTGGCACATATAGTGGAAGCTTGATAAAATGTTTTAAAATCAGACACCGAAAAAAGAATTGCAAAAGAAATTCTTCTTCAAAATCATTTTGTGCTGAATTATTTCTTTTTACTTGAAAGCCGTGTTAATATACAGGAAGCGTAGCAGGACTGCCATTAAATGTGTGCAAAAACCCAGCATAATCACTCATTTCATAGAAAGACGCCTTCTTTTTTTCTGTTTTGTTTTCCAAACTGATTTTAAAACCTGAGAGAAGCGTGTCCTATAGCAAACAGTATAAAACAAATGTTGCTAGCTTTGCTTCATTATGTGGTACATTGTCGTTTTATGCATGTACGCTGTGTGAACAAGAGGGTTAAAAGTTAAACAGTAGCCTAGGGCTAGCACACTTGCAAGCTGAACAGGTACAAAATAGGCTTTTGTTGCTTTCAAACTATTACTGTATGTCTTTAGCAGAAAATAACAGAACGGGCATCTGTGTGCAAAAATGTATTTCCTTATGGTTCCAGGTATTGGGAAATGGGACTATTTTAATGGCTGAAATGCCCATATGGCCTTTAATCCAAAGTCATAAATTTGTCAGTATCTGAAGCTGGCAGGATATCATTCCTAATGAGGCCAGTTTTTAGGACTTTGTATATCAAGAGGACCATCTGAGAGTGAGGTGGAAAGTCACCTCACGTGAATCTGGGGTGCATTATTGGTAAATCATTAAAGGGAAATAAAAGAGAGAGCTGTGATGAGAGTGTCATTGCAATTTCACATAAAGTAATGAGGAAATAGGGAAACACGGCCAGCTCAGGTTATTCTATATTTCATGAAATGATAAATAACTACTAGTCATGTTTGTGTATAATGAATTACAATCCTGCTACATTTACCTTAGTAACATTTTACAGAGGTTGTATTTTACTCCCAACTACCAATTATGTCATCATCCTGGCATTTACCTGGACGTAATGATACACAGCAAACCCATTCTTGTAACATAATTCATTGCTTAAAAGTGTTTGTAAAGCCATACAGCATCCTATATACTCATAATGACTTGGATATTGCTATTAAATTTTACAGATTAAAGTTTACTAAATCTTAAAGTCTTACGCCGGTTCCGATATTGCTTATTAATCCTAAAGGAAAAGATGCTCAGCTATTTAAATGTCAAAAACTAGGCAACCCTCTTTAAAAATAAAAGGAAACAACCCAAGCCAGAGACGGGGCATTTATTAAACAAAGACACACAGCAGCATAACCAACCCTGCAACTTCAGTATTAAGCTGCACACTAATTTTAAAGGCTCATTTGGCCCATGGTGGGAAGTTCTTTGCACCATCGTTTTTGTTTCTACATAAAACAGGATGGGAAAGGCACAGACACTTCCCAGCATCTCAGTGCAGGTTTCGTTTCTGCAGAATTCCAAACCTCAGTCAGAAATATCTGCTGTAACATTATCTCATATTTATTCAATTTAATTTCAGTTTGAGAAGGATAACGTATAGATCTTTTTATAAGCTTGTAAGGTCACCAAATTTAAATTAAAGTGACCTCTTTTAAAGCACATTACTAAAAGTACTATGTGGAGGGAAATTTAATATGAATGGTTAAAATGCATGGAATTCAGATTTTACTGTCAAACAGCTCAATTAAACAAATTGAATTTTTAAGCAACAAAAGGGAATTGAATCAAATTAGAAACAGAGTGGGATCTGAAATGTGGACATTTATGAGTGATAGTCACAGGGCCCTCCAGCAGTGAGTTTTCTTTATTTGTTGCCTCAGCAGTTAGAGGGGTTGGCAGGCTGCAACACAAAAGGATAAAAATGTTCACCATTGAAACACAGTTTTTGGCTCCCAATAAATCATCTGTCACTTCATCACAGCCCAGTAGATAATGAGCAATAAAGTTTTCACACTCAGGCAATGAGGAAGCAGACACAAGAAATACAGCTAAAGCTGCTGCCTTTCTTTTCTGTAAATGCAAGGTGCTTTGTATAATAAATGACCCCTGGATTTCTGGAAAAGAATAATTCCAGCATCAGTAAAATAAACCATTTGACGCACTAAAAAATCCAAAAATCTAACAACATTACTTAGTTCCTTTAATGAAAGAAATAATCACATTATACATATGAGCTACAGCCATCTATAACAGGAAGAGATTCCAGGGTACTACCTCTGAAGTTGTCTCTCTACTGCCAGCAAAGCACATTGCTGAAAATACAATAAAGCTGCACAATAATTTGAAGTGTGATTATTTGCAGAGATTCGGGAGACATTTGTGCTTGGTGCCTGACCCTATGTGGTTTTCTCAGCTGTACCTTGCAAAGCAAATGCCCAGCACATCCCTGGGGACAGGATGGACCATGAAGGACCTCCAAGGGTGTCCCAGCATGAAGATGTAATATCATCAGGCCAAACTAATTGCTAACAGGACTTAAAATTACTGAACGTATTATTTTTAACAACATTTTACCTTACTCTGATACATTCTAACTGCTGATTTAGTGAATATTTTGCTGTTGCCATGCCACAAACCTATGAAAAACTGTTGCTTGTAAGTTCATAATCACTGCTTTTTGGGTTTTAATCTGCAGTTTCAACCCAGTTCAGCTTTACTGGTAATGCTAAGCATGCTCATAATTCAAATTTCATATCAAAGACATTTCAGCAAGGGTGTCTGGGATGGCTACATACAAAGTCTAGTTCACATGCAAAATGTATGAGTCAAAAAGTAACAATGCAGCCTGTAAACCACATAAAGCATATCATACATTGATTCATATTTTCACTTTATATCAGCATTTGAAGGCACTTGAAGTAAAATAAAATCAGATATTCTTGTCATATGTAAATGACAAAATATTTGCATAATATGTCAAGGTAGAAAAATGCAAATAAACTTTGGTAAAGTCTGTATTTTTTCATTCTCTCATATAGCTCATTAGCAACTTGAAAGGGAACTGAAAGCTCCTCTTTTCTGAACTGTATGTCAACTAAAAAAGGCATTGGAACCTGCTCATTTCTACACCACATTAAGATGAACAATTAACATATCCATTTATTGAACTGCTTGCACTGATCCATAGCCATAAAAGCTGTTTATCAGCTTCCAAAGTTGAGTATGATGATTTAGTCCTGTTAGAATAAAGATCACACAAATGTAAATGAAAAAGGCCATATTCTGCTATTGGGATGGTGTAAATCGAAGCAAGCATCCCTGAGATAATGAAACTTAGATATACCTTATAAGCAGAACCAGGCTCAAAAAAGCTGCAAGGGTGGACCTTCGCAATGACAAATACCTGAAAAGGCTTTTCAGTAGCTCAAACCCTGTCTTAGTTCATTACAATACCTTAATATTCTGTATGAAGGTTTATACTGTATTCTTTTTATAATATTAAGGATGTATTATTTATACCTACCGTAGCCATGCCATAGAATACATGAGTAGAGTTTGTTTAGCAACAGAGTGAAAAAATATTTGCTACAGGGGCAGTCTGGCAATATTGCTTGTTAAGGCATGCTATTTGTAAGCAAATTTATATGAAAAGTATGCAATGTCTAATACTAAACTACTCCAGCCCCAGACTGAAGGGTGATTTTACAAACGTCCTGCAGCATTCAATCATTCCTTCATTTTAATGTCTTTATTTTATGATTTTGTTGATGAAATACTACTTACCCAGTGCTCAAAATTCCTTTTAGGCTGCAGGCACTGGCTAGTTGACACGGCAAGCCATATTTTACAGCTATATATTTCAGCTTTCTCTGTCCAAGTTGGAGGACACAGTAGCCAAGATGGTTTTTCATAGTAGAAATATATTTTCATATTTATTTATTGATTTGACTAATGTATCTATTTTTCAATTCACATGCTTATGTTTCAATCCATTAAAGTGATTCATGGTCAAATAATATGTTATTGCAAGTACAAAGAGGAGATAAAACCACTGTATACCAGCTATAACACAAGAATAAAAATAATAAAAATCCATTGCATGATTAAATATAGTTTTTAATCCCCAAATGATCAAGTGTAAACTGATGTTTTTAATTATTTTTCTTTAAAATAAGTTGGAGGTTTTTTCTCATGTAAAATGCAATTACCGATTAAGTAAGTTCTCAGGAATAAATATTCTTACCCAACTGAAGTGCTCAGTGGAAAACTAACATAAAGCATCAAATTACTATGAAAATATAAAACTCAAAAGGCTTTTAATTAGTTAAAATGAGAAGTAAATGGTGGCTGGTAAAGGAATGCTATGCCTGTCACCTCCAGGTCAGGGCTGGAATAAAGCCTGGAGCGGTGGTGGCCTGAAACAGCAGCTGCTAACTGCTCCATATCACACCCGAAATTACTGGGCTTGGTCCAGCTTTATGGAGACAATCAAAAATGCCCATAACAAGCCAAAGAAGCCCACCCATGCGGAGGAGCAACTCCCAGCCCCAGCCATAGGATGTCTCCAGCCTGCAGTGAAGAGACCACCCTCACCCTGCGCTACTGTGAGATTTTTTCTTGTTGTTTTCTTCCTCCAAAGAAAGTTTGCCTTTTCCTCCTGTCCTTCCCTCCTGAATGAAGAAATTTCATGGCAAGCAAAGCCAATGCCAGAAGAGGCCTTGAGGGCTAGCTGGTGAGCGATGCTACCTCTTCAAACAGAGGTGAGCACGCCTGCTGCCCAGGCAGAGGAGCCAGGCTCAGCTGCGGGATCATCTGCAACGTGAACATGAATTTCTCATGTTGGGGTCAGGAGGACAAACCCTTACTGAGGACATGCTCTGCTCAGCTGCCCACTGCAGCCTGAAGAACGCAGCCACCGCAGGGTTTCATGCTCAGAAAAGATCATTTATTCATGAACGTGCACCTTCTTCGGAGCTAGGAAATGTTTTGCTTTTTCCAGAAGAAAGCTTATGTGTTTTTCAAGCCAATACCTGGAATGAATTTATCAACATAACTAGTGGGTTTCATCCCCTCAAGCCCCGAAAAACAGCATTTATTCCAGATTAAGGCATATGTGTTGTGGTTGGTAGGGGTAGGCAGCACAAATGTCTCTCATGCCCATCTCTCATGTCCATGTCTTGCACAGAGTCACTTGCCTGTAGGAAAAAATATACAATAAAGCAATGTACCTAAGAGAGGTGTCTGGATCCAGTATCTCTTGACTTCTATATGAAAATCAAAGCCAAGGACTGAATGCCCACCACCAGGTTTCAGGCATGCAGATGATGCCAGACTCTGACTGTACCACCAGAGGGGAAGAACAAAGCTTCTTATTTTCAGAAGAAACTAAGAATTTAGGATGCACAGAGCTGGAACATCAGAAAGGGGCTTCTGTTACTGAAGGACGTTTGCTCAACAATCACTCAAAACTCTCTGTCTCAAATCCAAGCTTCCAAAAATCTAATTATCTATCAGTAATCACTTCTGGAAATAAAAGTTCCAGATTCCAGGAGGAATAAAAGAAAAAGTAAAAGGAAGTAAGGGAGAGAAAAGGGATTCTTTTCATTCTTTTTTCCACATTGAAAACAAAAGCAAAAGCAAAAGCACATCAAATGAGTTTTAGTGAGTTATTTTAGAGGGAGTATAGAGCAAGATGCTGCTAATGGCAAAGACAAAAAGAAATAAAAAACCACAACAACCTCAAATGTCATGAAATGGGAACATAGTGAGCCTGAGAGAGAGCTGAAACTGAAATATAAAGGACAGAAAAGTAGTCCCACAGAGGAGGAAAATTCAGAGCCCATAATGAACAAGTGGGGTGACATCCTCATTTATACTCCAGCCCTTTTACACTTATTGCAAGGCCCGTGATGGCTCAGTAATTATAGATCAGTCATGGGAAATATACCCTGTGCAGGAGCTGAGGACACTATAGAAATGACTGTGAATGGGGAGGTGGAGGGGGAGCCAGGAGGGCATAGAACTGGAGAGGATGGCAGCACATACCCTGCTCCAAACAGGCT
Organism: Amazona ochrocephala; assembly: GCA_039720435.1. Classification (NCBI taxonomy): domain Eukaryota; kingdom Metazoa; phylum Chordata; class Aves; order Psittaciformes; family Psittacidae; genus Amazona; species Amazona ochrocephala. The sequence goes on along the minus strand of CM077881.1, from coordinate 2,120,820 downwards.
TCCAGAGCTGGCTGAGTTTCCCCATTTCATTTCTGCACCCTAACAGTGGGAGGATGAAAAGGTAGTTTAAAGTCACCTTAGCTCCCCTTGGGAAGCAGAAACACAGAAGACTGTCACTGTGTTGAGGTAGAGCAGCTGAGAGGCTCTGGAGAGAGGGAGCTAAATGAATAGAAACTTGTTAAATGATGTGAGTTAATGAGAGCATTTTGGAATTAACCAGCTTCCATGACTTTAAATAAAACCCCAATGTCATTTTAAATTAGATTTTGTACATTTTAAAAACCATTATTTATTTATTTATTTTCATGAGGTGCATGGGTGGGAAGATGGAAGCGTTAGAATTTAATCTGTTCAACCCACTAGTGGTCAAATACTGGTACTTCTTTGCAATGACTTTGGAAACATGGGGACTGTGGCCACAACTGTTTGTGGCAGTGAGGACCTGAAGCTTAGAGCCAAAAATAAGAGCAGAGGTGATGGGCGCACCATCCTCTGACCCTGCAGTTCCACACTGGTGACTCCAGTCCTCACCTAGAGTTTTTTGCATGGCAGATTAACACACAATGGCTTGACACTCATCTTGGCACCCTTCCTCAGTGCCACACTGTCAACTGGGACTGTGGAATGACTGATCTTGCATGAATATACCTTGATTGCTCATTATTTTCCTTGTCCTGCCTTTATGGCACTCAGGAGAGGTGAAGTGGCTGCAACTTGTAATTTTTTAATTGCCGTTCCTATTAATATTAGGGCCAAATTCTTCATAGAAAAGGTATTTTAAAAGAAAGCTTCCAACTGCCAATGACTGGAAGATGAGTGAATGTGCTTTAAAGGACCATCAAGTCAGGAAGCACCCAAGTGCTTCCCATGTGAGCCTGACTGATAAATGAGGCAAGTTCCTGTATCATACATGTGCTGCAAGCAGGAAGATTTCTAGATATATTTTAGAGGGTAATTTTCTGCACCAGTTGTGTGTATTAGAGCTGCTACGTTTTCTTCAAACCACCTTTGAAGAAAAATGGTCCAATGGGGTAGACACCAACATGGAGCTTCAATGTGTAAGATTCAGATTTTAATTTCATATGATGTGCCCATGAAGAGCCTCAGATCTGATCACTTCTGAAATTCTCACACAATTCCATTTAAATATCTTCTAAATTTATTCCTTCTTGCTTTATTTGTGGTCTCTTGCAGGTACAAACTGGAGTTGCTGACACTGTCAGACTCACAAGGCCAGTAGGAAATTAAAGGCTATGATGATGTCCCTGGCACCACAGTAACAGATGCTATAAAAGTATTTTAGTCAAATATAATTAATGTTGTTCACAGCACGACCATTAGCTGCCCTTCTGCGACACTCCGTGGCCTGCAGCATTACTTTGTTAGGACAGGAAAAGCTCGTTATAGCGGTAGGTTAGTGCAGCCAAGAGATGAACAAGGTGGTTGTCACAGTGGGCTCCCACCAAGGGCAAGATACAGTCCCTGGGGGTGGGCAGGAAGATTCCCTGAGGCATTTCTAAGTCATACGTAGCTTTATGATGCACAAGAACCAAAAGCAAATGCAGGCTTGCTGTACCCAAAGATACTGCTCTGGGCAAGAAATCAGTATCTTGAATAAAGAGTCAGCAAAGCCTACGGCCAGATCCTGGGTGTTAATGATAAACAGGACAGCAAGAATATCATAGAATTCTAGAATGGTTTGGGTTGGAAGTGACCTTAAAACTCATCCAGTTCCAACCCCTGCCATGGGCAGGGACACCTTCTACTAGAGCAGGTAGCTGCAAGCCCCATCTAACCTGACCTTGAACATTACCAGGGATGGGGCAGCCATAGCTTCTCTGGGCACCCTGTGCCAGCTCCTCAGCACCCTCACAGGGAAGATTTTTTCCCTAATATCTAATTTAAATCTACCTAAATCTGTAAGCTGGGCTTCAATATGTGCAGCTGAGACCAGGGAAAGAGGCTGTAAACTGGTCACAAAATGGAAGAATAAAGAGAGAAAGGGGAAAGAAGAAGGATGGGGTGGGGGACACAACAAGCCCACAGCTGTCCCATGCATGCTACAAGCTGTTCCCTGCACACACCAACACAGAGCCACAGTAAACTTAACACCAAGTCACAATTTAAAAATTCACAGAGCTTTTATATGATAATTACTGTTATTATAACTGGCCCATGAAATAAACACCTCTCCCAATTATACCAAAGGCACCAGGTCCTTAAGAGACAGAAATCCCACAATAAGATTTGCTTTCCAGTATAACGACCTAGAGTGAGAGCAGTGCAGGATGAATAATAATAATATTATGGTACATATAATGTATGTTTTAATTAGACAAAGGTAATCAAATGAGGTTTGTCACGATTATATTAAGGTCAGGTCCACGTGGTTTCATCAACAACATATTAAGACAAGGGAGGTGATGCCAAATTGGGGTTTAAACCTAATCAACATAATTAAACAAAGCAAGAACATGTGTTTAGAGCTGCACCCCTTTTACTGATCTCTCTGTTTTAATTACTCTTGTAGAGTAAATATTAGTACCAAAATAACTCTTAATTAAATTTTTCCCATACAAACAGAAAACACAATCTTCTTTTAATTTGCTATTTTTGCAAAATGGGTGTACAATATCTAGGTCTTTTGTAGTAGAAACCATTTCAAATGTGTGCTCAAATTATGCTAAACAGCCTAATACATTCCAATGTATTGACATACTGACTTCTAATGTGTGGGAAACGGGAAACTACGCTGGCCTAAAAAAGTCATGGGAAACCATAAAAACAAACTAAGCATAATTTAAACTGATTGGATGCTTCCTTGCAAGAAGTTCTTGGTTTCTAAATACAAAATGTGGACATTGAAATGTGGTCAAGTTATGACTTAAATTAGAAAAACATGTTTTCTTAGGTTCTATCTTGCAATATTTGGCACGACTCAGACACTGGGGAAAGAGTTATGTCAGTAACATTTTCAAAGTGCCTAAGTGGCTTTGCCCTAAGTTACACTGAAATGAGACTTAGGTACTCAAAAGTCCAGAGGATGTGAGTTTATTTGGGATTACAAATGTTTGAAGCTGTCTAGGTGCCTAAAAAAGGTGTATGGGCATTTACAAATTCATTTAACAATTTTTACAAGTCTGAGCTGAAGGAGATGACATCCCATTCACATCAACTCTGCATAAAGGGCTATAGGTATTTTGACAGGCACGAGTCGTTGGAATAAACCTAATATCCACTCAGGTGAACTGTTTCACACCAGCATAAGCTGGATGTAGCTATGGGCAATCTGATCTAGTTGAAGATGCCCCTTCTCATTGCAGGGCGGTTGTACAAGACGGCTTTTGAAGGTCCCTCCCAACACAGACTGCTCTGTGGTTCTATGATTCTAAGCCTTCTGCCTCTTGTGGGATTTCTCCCAATGTAGTTGCCTAAGTAAAAGCAGAAACAAGCCTGTTGACAGAAGCTGTAGCTAAGAAATACAAACCAAAGACATACAGGTCCTCCTGGCAGTTGTGATTAGCAAAAGGATGCTGTGTACTAATGTACTTGCACCTTGTTTGGAAAGGCTAACCTGGAAGTCAAATTTCCACTTAGGGTAACTTAAGCACACGCCATGGCAGCGGCTTTTCCGCCACTGATCTCCAACTTAGCACAGCAAGAGTTAAAAATGTAAGAGCAGAAAGTTATTAAAGCCGCACATAATGCTGCCTTCGTGGTGCTCAGCCGCAAAGCGAGCCCTTCAGAGTACACTGCTAGCGAGCACTGGCATGAAAAGGACCCCAAATGAGTTAAGAAGTCTTCCACTCCATCATGAAGAATTGTTCTCTAGAGTAACTACCAGTGGGGAAATGCTTAAAACACTTACCATATGTGGCTAAGAAGGGGCTAATTTGTCCATTTGGAGATTTTGCCTCTTTTGAAAGGATGGTTAATTTAAAGTAATTTATTTCATAGGTGAAGCTTTATTCAGAGTGGTTAATCTATCACCCTTGGTTGCCTGAACAATTAGAAATTGTCACCAAAGAAAAATGTCGCAGTTCATGTAAATAACTATTTACCTAAAGGAAATGGGAATCCACAAGAGTCAGCATACTTTAATGAGCCATGACAATAGGGGAAAAAAAGCCAGTAGTACACTGCATCTGCTAAAGCTGACATTGCTTATGGTAAAAATTGGCCAAAACAACTATTATTTGGGTTGGTGGGGTTTTTTTTCATGTCAGAAATAATGCAGCTTGAAATTTTCAACAGGCAACATGCATGCAGCCCATTTGTTACTTCTAATGGCCTAATTGTTCTCCTGGCAGAAATAAAAAATTAGGGCACTTATGTCATTTACCTAAATTTCTAATTAATGCAATGGTAATAGAGAAAGTGGAGCAGAAGGAAGAAAAAGGAAATGAAAAAAAAAAAAATTGGATGAAAAATGTTTCTCCTGTCCTTTCTGTGATTTGTCTTTGTTAACTTTCTCATCGTCTCTCCCTCTTCAACGGCAGGAAGACTGATCTCTGCAGAGGTGTTTCATCATTTTCCAACTGGACAAAAGTACGCTGGCCATTGAAATATATGATTTCTCCCACCTGAAGCATTGAACAGATGCAATAACAGCACCAACTGTAGCACAATATCATATCATACAATCATACAATCATAGACTCATAGAATCACAGAATGGTTTTGGGTTGGAAGGAACCTTAAAGATAATCTAGTTCCAGCCCCTGCTATGGGCAGAGTGTGTGCCGTTACAATGATGGAAGAGTATTTCTCTTCAAAAACAGCTAAGAAATCTGCACTTTGGGCTACAATTCCATCCTCAGGTTCTCCACTGCTCCATGCCCAACTGCCCAATGCATCCTGCACAGCAAATCACAGCCAGCATGTGCCCTCGTTAGGATGAAGGACAAAGAGAAATTTAACTTTGACTTTCACGCACTCTGCATTTCAAACCACCACCTCCAGAAGCAGGGGTCATTCCTCCGTGTTATTTTAGCAGAGAGCAGTAAACTGCAAAGATGCTTCCAAGCCACTTGACTTTCGCTTATGTTGCTTCACGTTGTTACAGAGGGAAATGCATCAAAATGCATCAGCACACTTTGGAAACACCTCTAAAAGTGTCTCAAATTTGCTTTCTCCTGCAGTACTGGCAAGTGGCCACCATCTTCTCAATATTCATTGTTGAAATGACATGAAGAAGGCTCAAGGTGATCTACGTTTATGCCTACCATCAAGATCTTTATGCCTACTGCTCTGAAATTATCCCATACATTGATCTGAACACCAGTAATGCCATTAAAATATTACTATCAGGAAATGCACAGAAGAAGGAAATTGAGGAAATTTTAAAAGTTGTAGGCAGGGTTTGTCCAACGAGGCCTCCAGGAAAGGAGAGGGGATCCCACTTCTTAGCTTAGATACATGCGTGTTTGTACCCAAAAATATTAAGAAAGCAATGGGTTTCCTATTGCCTTACAAAACTCTTCCGCAGATCAGTAGATTTGTAATCAAACCATAAGTAAACTGGGTGTAAACAAGGTAAGAAACTCATGCATGCAAGTAAAATATTTTATTGTTTTAATAGTAAGGTGCTTTCCTTAAAATAAAATTAAGAAAAGGGATACCAAGAAGGACTGAGATTCAAACCTTCACCAAACCTGAGCTTAGAGTCCCAGGTAAATGTCTGACAGTTTCTCATGAGTAGCTCATCTTTGCAATGGGTGAAAATGCCTCACTGTTTCTGGACACATCTTAGTCTGGGGACTCACACCCCAGACACATTCCCAGCAAGTTTTCCCCTGAATCTTTGCTGGTTTAAAACAATATTTGCTTTAAAATTATGTTAATCCCTTATTTTTCCATGACCTGGAGTATCCTGCCTGCGCCAAATCTTGATTACTGCAGGATGCTCCCATTAGAATTGTGGCATGATATTTCAAGAGGTAACTGCAAATAGTGATCCAGTGAACCTTTATTTTCTGCCATGAACAAGCTCTCAGCACCCCAAGGTCTTATCCCATATGGTGGTTGCAGAAGGGGCTTCCTCCACAGACAGCACTGCTGCCCGGGGCAGGGCTGGGAGCAGCCCCCCAGGAAAGTGCTCTGGGGACCACCCCTTTGCAGGCAGGGATGCAGGCAGAGGTGCAAGCTACTTCCCCAGCTCCATTCTCCCACCTGGGCCTTAACATTTCCTCTGCAGCCTGGGAGCTGATTTGGCATAAGCGAGGTATAAACATGGGGCTTACAATAGCATCAGGAACTGGCAGGAGCTGAACTCCAGCAGCACTAGCAAGTATTGCTAAAATAAACATGTTATAGGCAAAGGTCATGATGCCTGTTAATATAAAGACTGCATCTTGTATAATGCATTCAAATGCCGGAGTGAGAGAGGGAGATAATATGATCCATTTGCCAGATTCCTCCTTTTAGTTGTAACACGAAGCCATTCTGGGCTGGAATGACCCAGAGATGATAATGAAGCGGATGATGATGCCATTGCCTGTGATAATGGTGTGACAGGGAGAATACCCTGGAAAACTGCATGAGCTGATAAGTGTAAAGGTATAAACAACCAAAACAATATGGACTTATAGACATTAGCGCAGAACAAAAGACAGGAGGAGCATTGAAGCCAACTGATCAACATTAAACAAAAAAAAAAAAAAAAGGAAAAAGACTTTTCCAGGGTGACTTTTCCAGCAATTTTCAGTAGTGCAGCATGTTTCATTCACCAGCCCTTCAGGCTCCCAAAACCCAGCCCTACCCAACCGAAACAACAGAAGGCAAACTGTCTCATACTGTGGGGGGACCTCCTCTCCCTGCCCAGGAACAGTTTGTAGCAAAAAGCCCACGATATGAAAATGTATTTAATGCAATTAATAATTTAAGAAGTGAGAGCATGTGCTCTTGGAGAGTTAAATGCTTGTCAGAGTGATAGATGCACGCTTCACCACCAATACATTTCGTATGAAGAGCAGAGGGATTTTGCAAACTTGTGTTGACCTTGGGTTGCAATATATAGGAGGCAGATTGCAAAGGCAGGCCTGCTTATGGTGGGAGAGTGCGTCAGCTCTCAATTTACAGCCCTTTCCCCAATTAAAGGACTGTAAAAACATTAAAATTAATGCAGTCTTAACTCCAGAGCAGGCTCTACTTTCTTAATTAGTGCATAATTATTCAGTTTTTGATATCCTGGAAAATTATCACATGGAAATTATTTTAGGCACAGTAACAATAGCAAAAAATCTCTCTACCCCCCCAACTCGATTAACATGTGGAAGTAATTAACACTTTATTACAGTGAAAATACTATTACTGCTAATGTTTAATGACTTTTGCCATTGCATCATAAGCAGGAAATTTAGAACACTACAGAGCAACGGTCTGCTATAAATATAGTACAAAGATTATAAACCAGAGTCAGATGATTCGCACTAACAGCGTTTAAGATGGGGATATGACATACAATACGTTTCCAAAATGTCATATGCAGGAAATATAATTTTCTTGATAAAGTCCACTCCATAGAGAAAAACAGCCAGTGCAATAACACTGGATGTGTACAGTATAGGCAGCAGCACTAGAGCCCTTGTAAAAGCCTGTTGTTAATCAAATTGAAACATAAAACCTGAAGCATAAAGTTATTTTCTCATAACAGTTTAATAGAAATTTCCAATCAAACAAAGGCCAAAAAGTGTTATTACAACATGAAGTTCCTTGTATAAACAACTTAAAATGAAGTAGGGGAAAGTTTCATGGGATTTATGGATTTCTTTATTTTTGTTATTTAGAGTAAATGTCTACTGTAGATCTCCTATAAATGTCTTGAGAAATTATGCACCAGCTTCAGATGATTCACACTAACAGCAATTAAGATGCTGAGTCCACATAAGTGTCGAAGAGGTCAGTGCTCAGGAAATATCATTTCATTTCAGCTGGTGTTATGGAGCCAAGTGTGCTGGAGGCAAAAGCTGCCCAAAAGAGATGGAGACAGCTTTGTCTTGAGCTGGGATTCTCCATGGTTGTGATGAGGGTACTACCGATGAGTAGAATTAGGGCAAACTTTAGCAAAATGTTTCACTATCAAAATGTAAATAGAAATCTGCATTTAGTACCCAACACAGACTTATGGCAATTCTCAAATAAGAAACAACATAAAGCAATGAAATACAAAAGCTCTGTAAAAAATATTATCTTTCTGTATATATAAGGATATAAACAGCAAACAAGGTTGATCCTACAAACACCAGGAAAACTGTACAAAATTGTACTTTGCTCATTTTCTGCAGTTTGTGTTACTGGACTGAGAATTAATGAAGATGAGCACTGATAATGATTTAATGCATGGAATTACTTTAAATTTTAATATTCTATGTGCATAGCTCATTGGGCTTTCCCCTTTTAAAAAGTTTTCTTGATGTTTAAAATGTGTTCGTTGAACTGGACCAGTTTCAATGGCTAGCTGATGGCATTCATCAATTAAGGAACCTCTTGTTTTAGAAACATCTCTTGATCCATTGGCCATGGATACAGAGAGGGAGAATTTGGCACGAGGATGCTGAATATAAATTGCTATTTTGGAAGCACCTCTAACCAGCCAATGTCTGGAGCCAGCATGCAAGAAGAATTTACCTGAAGTGGACACAGCTATTCACTCTGGGATTAACTTGTTGCAGTTGCAAATGAATCATGAAACCAGCTTTGGCAAACCTGAGCCTGGACCCGCAGTGGAACTGAAATAATGTATGTGAAAAACCTGAACTGGATTATGAGGCCATCTGGAATGCATTCTCCTTATGCATTAGGAGTAGCAGTTTCCTTGACAGAGGTTGTGAAATATTAGAATTCCTAATGGAAGAAATATGGTAGTGCAAAATGACACAAAAATCACACAACCTCATTCCCTGACACGGAACAGTGAAAACGCGAATCTTTCTCTCAAGGGTACTCTATCAATCCTTTGCAAACAAGGCACTTCAGCAGGCAGAGGGGGGGCTGACAGGGGTTAACCCTTCCGCACCACCACTGCCATGCAGGGCGGAAGAGAGCTTCCCTCTTTGAGAAGGCCAAAACAGGGAAGAAATTATGGCAATCGTAAATCTATATTGAATACCTCCAGCATACACAATCCAAAGAGCAGTAGACCCCAGGGACAGACTCCTGCACCCCTCTGGAGTGATGTTTAGATGCCTCTAACCCCACTCCCCCTACAAACGTTACCCCTGATTTATGCCAAAGTCAGGTGGGAACTATGCCAGTAAGCCTATGGACAGCATCAAAATCAAACATAGAACAGGTTTTGGTGGAAGGGACCTTTAAAGGTCATCTAATCCAACCCTCCTGCAATGAGCAGGGACATCTTCAACTAAATAACCGAACAACATTGGGAGATGCTGCAAGCAATGGCAGAAAAAGTTGCAATCTTCCCCTCAAAATGTCTTATTTTGAAGATCTTTGTTGATGGGTCAGCCTGGACTTTGGAAGACTTGACCCACAATATCAGTTTGCTGCACTAACATGTATGCCACATTGTTTTTCACATTTAAGTGAAATACTTAAGTGAAAATTTTCCTAGTCATAATGTTTTACCAGCAAAAAGTCTGTGGCTGGGGCCCCCTTGAAATATGTATTTGCTCATCTTGGGCTGCCCCCAAAGCAGCGGAAGATATCCACCTAGGAAGCAGCTCCAAATTCTTCATGTTTTCTTCTTAAAATCACAGTGTCTCCCCAGGTCACCTGTCCTATACCACAGTAATGAGTGTCTCCAGAGGTACTGCAGTAAGATATGATACCTTATAGCATATGTGATGGAATTTGATGTATATTTATAGCAACAAACTTTGTTAATGTATACTAATGACTGAGAAAGGCATCACAGGTTATCAGATTTTGTGAATTAGCTAGGAAATTATATAATAAAACAATAAACAATAAAAACATTCACAGGTAATACTCTGAAGAAGGTAATTTGGCCGCCTCATTCAACAGGCTTCATTTAGTTTAAAACTGTAGCTCATTCTAACTCCAGATTGATAAAAATAGATACATCAAAAGCTACTGTTTTCACTGGTGCTTTTGAGAGACATAGGTGCTGACAAGGAAAAGAGCATGAGAGTGGGGTTCTGCTCAAGTGTGCAGGCCCGGGAGAGCTTTAGGAGTAAGGTGTCCAGAAGTGCAGGGCTGAGACAGAAGGTGGCATGTGGACCACCAACAACAGCGCGTGTAAAAGAAACCACTGAACCCTTGTTTGATGGGATTTGTTCAACAGATTGATGGGGTGGTTTACACTCGTGTTCCCAACCAGGCGCATTTAAACCAGTAGGTCTCCTCAGCAGATATATGGATCATGTTTATAGGCAATAGTTCTGAGCAAATACAGTAGGACACAGTTTGGAAGGTATTGCAGTCCCCAGCCATAGGAACAGATGTAGAAACTATCTAGCATAAAATGAACCTCACTACCATAAAGAAAAACTTAGATGAACTTAGATTATGGAATCCCAGACTGGTTTGTGTTGGAAGGATACTTAAAGCTCATCCAGTTCCAACCCCCTGCCATGGGCAGAGACACCTTTCATTAGAGCAGCTTGCTCCAAGCCCCATCAAACCTGGACTTGAACACTGCCAGGGATGGGGCAGCCACAGCTTCTCTGGGATGTCATGGATACATTTCTGCCAGGGCTTCATGGATATGGCCAGGCCAGCAAGGTTTCACTGGAGTCATATTGGATAATACACATCTTTAGAAGCCCCTAACTGATTTTAGAACCCCAGCATTTTTGGTTTCAAGTACTTTTTTGAAGTCCCATCCCTTGTCTCCTTCATTGTCATTTATAAGGTGCACAAAGCTACTGCTTGTTGCTACTTCCCTGCGGAAAAGGGAATAACTCAAAGATAGATTTTCCGTTTAGGAAATAGACCTGGATTGAATTATGCAAAAAGGCCAACAATACCCAGCCCCAGAAAACTAAGAAAAGGCATAAAAGACTCCAGAGCGAAGGGGCTTTTATGCAGCAGCCAATTGTTATGACTCCTTTTAATTAAATACAAATGAATTAATTGATAAGAAGTACTGCTAGGCAATTATTTTCCTGACATTTTGTCTCTTTTGAGACACACTTGTTTACTGCATCTCTCATCTGCCAAAGCCTGCCACCATTCTGCATTCTTTTAAACACATATTTAAAGAGTTAAAACTAAGTTTGCAATGTCAGAAACTTTTACATTAATTTCATATTTGTGTTAATGGTACGCACATTAGACCCAATAGTATTCACATTTTTTAATCCATCTGCCGTCCCTAGGCCATCATTGTACATGAGATACTGCATCTTAATGAATTTTTCTGGTTAAAGATTTTTAAATAAATGAATAAATAAATAAGTAATGAAACACTGATTTTTAGCTCACTGTACACAAGTTTACCGGTTGGTACTTTTTGCTTTCTGGTTTGCAGTGAAATATTTTCATCATTTTCCAAAGATATGCATGAAAGTACAAAAATGATGGCTGGTTTCAGAACAAACCCACAGCAGCAGCAGCAAGCAGTATATTAGCCTTTAAGCAGTGGGCAAAATTGAAGGGTTACCTGGAAAACCATAACTGGCCAGAGCAATTTCATGTCGTCTGATTATCTTGGGGAATTGTTATGCTCAAGCTGCTGCATGACACATCCTCCAGCATGCGTGTGATCCATTTTCTGATGTCAACGCCATGTCCCCTTGTGACTCAAACATGGGGGGTGAGATCACAGGTGACTTGAACCCTTTAGGCACAAGCAAGGTATATTTCAATGCAAGGAGGAAAGCATCCAAAGGACGTTTAAACTGGTTTTGGTGTGTCATGGGCTTAGGTCTATGGTATCAAGCAGCTCCTGGAAGCAGAAAGTCTTCAGAGAGCTGCTGGCAGTGAAGCACTTTGTGGACATCCAGGACACCCAGAAGTTGAGCCCCCTGCCTGTTAGGGCAGTAATATAAGCTGGCAAGCTGTAGATGTGCCTATCTATATGATACTTTTCTGTTGTGTACATTAAAATAAGTAGCAGGCTAGAGAGTAATTAATTTACCATCAGTGAACTAAGATAGCCTACCGGAGCAGAAAGAGCCTTCAGAGACAGGTAACCTGAAAGTGTGCACACACACTTAAAGACTGAAGTACTCAGAAATGACATTGCAATATGAGTATTGAATACCAGTTGACTTAAATTCACTACATACATGTTGAGTTCTAGCTTTACATTAGGCTGAGTGCAGAGAAAGCAGTTACTTCCACTAATAATAGAATCCCAGAATGGTTTGGGTTGGAAGAGACCTTAAAGCTCATTGAGTTCCAGCCCCCTGCCATGGGCAGGGACACCTTCCAGTAGACCAGGCTGCACCAAGCCTCATCCATCCTGGCAATTCTATGCCGACTCTAGTCCTAAACAAAAAGAGCCAGGTAGCCCAACATGGTCTTCTACCCCCAAAGTAGCACTGTTAACAGACCAGTAGGATGTGCTGAAGACCTCCATATAAGATACAAATGATAAGACTATTTACAACACTGAAGCAATTATGCAAAAGCAATGAATATTTTGCCAGTTTTTCAATCATAGTCACTATGGTATTTCTACCTCTCACCATTAGAAAGTCATGAATCAGATTCCCTAAATCATGTCATTGCAGGAGATACAAATAAATCTGCTTCGGATTGCACAAGTTTTATAGAATAAGTCACATTTTTCAGCCTCTTCTCTTTAACCACTAAGGCTGTATTCTTGCTTTCTCTAGGAGAGGGGACTTCTGTGTACTTGCATGACTCTAGGACCTGGGACTTTGATATATCTTGACTATGTCTGGTTTCTCTTAGTGGTTCGGGCTATCAGCAAGCGTCTATAACCCTTCCTTTTGATCAAAGCACATGAATGGACATGCAAAAACTGACTTGAGGAGAGTGCCTCTGTTTTTCCCATTTACCTATCACCCGCCTAGACATTTTTACACATTAATCATACTTAGAAGACTTAGCACAAACCATCAGTCACTTAACAAACTGTCCCATCTTTATCTGGAGGTAACAGATGACTGCTGGCTATCTGCGCCTGCTAGACAGACCATGCAAAGCTCCTGATGAAAGGCAGCATGCAACCAAAGTTACAGACACAGCACGCAAAACTTGGCACGGCTTTGAGCTTCCCCCTAAACAAAAATAGAGGAAGAGATGGGTGAGTGGAAACTATACAGACATCCCCCCCTGCTTCTCCTCGGGGGCCTCTGGCAACGACCAGCTTTTTGGAAAACTCAGAAACTAGCAGTTCCTGCCACCACTTGGAGAACAGGGAAAAGCAGACTGTGTGGGTAGCACCATCCCTTTTGCACAGGACAGGGATAACTGCACGGAACTCCACCTCACTGCTTCAGAAACTACTACAACACTCAGGGTGCAAAGCATGGCTTTCAAATGAAAGACCTTTTTTGTGGCCTTCTTCTGACCTGTCCATGTCAAACACTAAGCCTTGCCAGATTAATTCTACGGGCTGAACTAGCAGAGCAGTTTCTTTGGCTCACCAGGAAAAAGAAAGCTGGTGTTTCTGAAGCTGAAATTTCATAGCAAGTCTCCTGAGATGCCATGCATGAATAATGAAATAATTGTGTCCTCATTGCTCTAGCATGTTACCATCCCTGCTAGTGCTGCTGCTGTTCCCATTTTCACTGAGGTAGCATCAGTGTGGCCAATACCTGCTGAAGGATGAATCGTTGCGCAGCACCAGTCCTGGCAATGCTGTCGGGAAACCATGTAACAATGAATGACAAGGGGGCTGAAGTCAATCTCCCAGCAAGACATCAGGAAGATATTTCAACCATTCCCTATTCTTCTTTTAAATACAGCTCACCCTTTCCCTCTTTATGCTGTTTCCTAAAAATCTATGGGCCGAAAACAGAGCAGCTCCATTTATCTCAGCACATGTGCGGCCATTGCAAAGTTAACTGCAAGGATTCACAAGTGTTTGTAGGACAGTGCTTCTGCACCAGGGTTTCCTTCCCAGACAATCACCATCTTCCGCAGTGCATGTTACTGTCACACCCAAGAGCAAGACTGTCCCATTAATCCATCACACCTCAGCACTGCATCTTTATGCATGTATTTCAGGGCTTTACAATACAATAAAATTTACAGCTCATATAATTAAGAATATGCCAGATTAAACAAATTAAAGCTCAGCTTTAAAACCAAAAGCTCTATCAGATCAAGACATTATGCAGGAAAGAAATTTCAGATTCAAATCAACAACATCTGAAGGCTCAGAACACAAAAGCTGTATAGGAGTTGCTGGGAAGTACTACGAGACCCATTTCCTAACCTCAAGGTACAATTCATGGCATGGGGCATTGGAAGGTCAAGAAGATTAATTGAGTGCAAGGGTTAGTTGGAGATTTGTGGGGAAGCTGCGCTGTTCCTGTGATTTCTTTTTTTGGTTTTGTTTTTGTTTTTTTTTTTTTTTTTCTTTCATGAAAGTAAAAAAAATCACTTCTACTGAAATTTGCATTCATGAAAGGCCCCTTGTCTCTCTGGTTCATTCCTGGGAGTGAGAGTGTAGAGCAAAAGAGAAGGGAAGCACAAACACCCTTCCTGTGCAAGCAGCTTCAGTGGCAGTGGTTACCGCAGGAGGTATTTGCAGAGCCTCCCCAAGAAGGATGCTACTCCCTGCTTGACCCTGTGTGATGCTAGGCTCCAGGAGTACCTCCACAAATAAACCCAACTTTATTTAAGGTTGGCTTTCTGGGCTGCAAGTGCACACTGATGAATCACTGAGTTTTTCATCAATCAACACCCCAAAGTTCTCCTAACTGTTCTCAATCTAATCTTCTGAAGCCTGTCTTTCTGCTTGGGATTGCCCCAACCCAGGGGCTTGCACTTGGCCTTGTTGAACTCCATAAGGTTCACTTGGTCCCACCTCTCCAGCCTGTCCAGGTCCCTCTGGATCCCATCCCTTCTCTCTAGTGTGTCACAGCACCACACAGCTCCATATCACTGGAAACTTGGTGAGGGTGCTCGATCCCACTGTTCATGTCACAGACAAAGATGTTAAACAACACCAGCCCCAACAATGACCCATGAGGAACACCACTCATCACTGGTCTCCACTTGGACATCGAGCCATTGACAGCAACTCTTTGAGTGTGACCATCCAGCCAATCCTTATCCATTAAAACCATAAAAAGAAAGAAGTAAAATTTCTCCAGGCTCATGTCACCATTTTTTCTTTACCACATTTTGCCATTTTTCATACAATAATAAATTATTTTTTGGACCCAGTTTCTCTTCTCTCACATCCGAAACAGATTCTTTTAAAATGTATGTTATGAAGTTTTCAGGCTTTTTCTCTTATTAGATTCCTTGCAAAATAAGAACATGGATGACAAACAATATGAACACCAAGTCTTGGAATTCAATACTGAATACGATATTGCATATCACATCATATCAGACACTAAGAAAAAGAACCTTGCTTCACAAAACAGGACACCAGTGACAAAAATAGAAGACTACAAACAGCAAGCACAACCCTGTATCTGTGCAGATGTCCCCCTCCTGTATACCATTCTTTGCATACAAAGTTCAATGAACAAGAAGTTGTGTGCTACTGCAAAACAATACTACTATAGATTTTTACAATCATCTGAGAAGCTTTAAAATAGCTCTGAGGTCAGCAACAATCTCCATTTTCCCATTTGTTTCAGAAAAGCTGTGCATGACATTGGCATTAGGTATATGTATTAGTGAGTATATATAAATACAGAAATATTTGTTTCAGTTTCAAAATCATGTTTCATATACAGTTTGTGCTAGATTTCAATAAGCACCTAATTAAGATAGATTTTTTTCATCCACTGCTCTTGCAAATTCTATTTATCAGAGCTGCTTCAAGTACTGCAGACTATCAAAACAGAGACCAAAGCTGCAAGATCAGCAGAAACGTATTTTCCAACAAAAGGGACAAACGGGAGACCAAGATGAATGTTAAATTAAGGTACAAATAAAGCAAGAGTGTTGATGGTATTTAATAATCACATTGCCAGTAGGTATTTGGCATGTCTTCAACAGTGATCACACACCCAATTTTCAATTTTTGTTGAACAAGTTTAATTAGCATAGTGCTAAGCTACTCCTGAATATCCCACCTAACAGTTTCAAGACAAAACCTGTCCCCATTTCTAGCCATCATCATTTACATGGACCTTCAACAGACTTTTCCCTTGTTCCTAACTGGAAGGCGTGGAGGAGAAGCAGAGAAGCAATGTGCATGTGGAAGCAAACCCAACAAAGCAAGCATCACAATTTAGAAATCACAAATATGTTTAGTAAAAAATAAAAGCCCCAAATCTTGGATTTCTGGTACTTCACAACTGCCTTTTCTATTTTAGTTTGGGAATGGAGCTATGGAGATTTTCTATTTGAACCTCTTAACATCTACATATGGCAAATGTGAGTAACACAAAGAAAAAAAATGAATTATTGATATTAAGCACATTGTTGTCCTTGTTGACAAAACTAGCAAGTCTACTGAATGTAGCTAAAATTTTCAGGACATCAAAAAACTCTGAGCTAGTAATGTCTTTGTCATCTTATAACACTCAGGCTATTTTTCCCATCATTTAAACATAGAAAGAAAATGTCTTGCTTCCTTATTTAGCAGACTTGGAAAACCATTATCAATCATCAAAAATATGTATTAGACACATTTATTCCCCTGACAAATTTATGCCAGAAAACTGATAGACTTATTATAGAACCTCTTCCCACAACAGAAAAAATAATAGAATCCATGGTTTCATGTGCTTCTCCTCAGTCTTAGAATTTGGGAAACAAAATCTTAACCCAGCAGCACACCCCTTGTAGCCAATATCTGATAATTTCCTGAGAAAAGTCTCTCCTTTGCTAGGTTCATATATTGAAAATATCATAAAGGTATTAATATCCACTGTTACTATCTAAAACTCTACAAAAGTAACTGCATTAAATGGATTTTTTAATCCCCATACATTCTAGTAATCAGTAAAGCAGATTTAACTCTATTTTTTCTACCACTATTAGGAGAGAGGAAGAGTCATAAGACACAAATTTTAAGGATATAATTTATTACGAAAGTTCCACTGTGGTTATGTTTTGTGGGGTTTTTTTTCATCAGCAGTGAATCTCTGCTCATCAGGATTTGTAATAATACACTTATTGTATCTGATGTTGGGAATCCATCCTTTGTAATACTTCTTGACATAATTGCAGCTTTTGACATACTCAATCGTGGGATCCTTCTAAACCATCTTGAAAAATATGTTGGTCTTTCAGGTTCGGTTATTCAGCAGTTCAAATCTTATTATAACCATCGACTACAGTTTGTTAATATAATTTCTTTCCATTCCTCCTCTTACATTGTCATCTGGAGTCATCTGTTACAATGTCATCTGCAGTCCCACAGGGAGCTCCTCCTGGTTTCACGTGCTCCTTTATCTACCTGCTGCCTTAAGGAGCTACAAAACCCCAGCTACAGAGACATGGGCTCTCTCATCACACTTCAGCTGACATTCGGCACTTTAATTTCCTATTCCTTGTGCCTATTTGTTTGATCAATATTCTAATGCTTTTCCTCCTGCTCAGCTATTTAGATGAGACCTAGTTAAAATAAAAATAATAGTAAAAAAAGGAATGTTTTTTAAACATTTGGAAATGACGCCTCAGACAGATAGAGGCAAACCAAGTTTTTGATTACATACCTTTTTCACAGCCAGGTGATTCATATTATTGTGCTTTTCAATTCCAGAATTGCTTTATTTATTTATAAATTTCCACATATTTGAGCATGTAAATATGCCCAACAATACCATAAAAACTCAACTATAAGCTATAAAAGACATGAAGTAAAGAAAAGGAGTGAAGTAAAGGAAAAAAAAAACGGTTCTGAGTTGCATCCAGATTTCACCAGCTAGATTGCTATTTATGAGGCTACCTCTATAGTACAGTACCAGTCAATATGAGTTACAATACCAGAATCTGAATTTTAGCTTATTATGTTACCATACATTCCCCATAAAATGCAACCAGGAGCTGCTAGATCAGAAATACTAGGTACCTGTATCTCCCACGGAGTTTGGTGGGTTATACCAAACACCTAAAGCTTAAAGAATCCAACTCAATTCTCAATAGCGCAAATGCATTCCCTCCTTCTGCACCAGGAGTAAAAGATCAACAAGGAGTAAAAAAGAGAATCACAGAACCCCAGACTGGTTTGGTTGGAAGGAACCTTAAAGCTCATCCAGTTCCAACCCCTGCCACTGGCAGTGACATCTTCTACTAGAGTAGGTTGCTCCAAGCCCCTGTGTCCAACCTGGCCTTGAACACTGCCAGGGATGGGGCAGCTGCAGCTTCTTTGGTACCCACCTCTTTCCCCGCAACAGCAAATGGGTAGTTTCTGATATTTTGTGTCTTGCACGGAGTTTCTTTGCACAAAAGGACACATAAACTGCCTGAAATATGGCGCTGAACCTTGCTTGCAGAAACACCACTCAAACCTAACTTTACTGAACTGAACTGAAAAACAGTTGCACAAATAACATTGAAATCAAGCCAATGAAATTCAATAGGAGGATCTTCACCCATTTAACTTTAGACAACTATTAATCCTCAGCTTTGGACTTCTTATAGTCCATTTCTTCTGCTCAGTATCTTCTTCACCACTTGTTTGGGAGAAACTTAACCATTCACATCCTGTTAATCCTCCTCAAACTCGTAACTTGGGTTACTTTATTCATCATTATACTCATACTCTATGCACTGACTCATATTAAACCCTATGAAGCTCAGGAGGTGCTCAAGGCTTAGACAAGGCCTTAGACAAAATTGTCATGGCAGAGATGGAATGTTTATGGTCAAGCCAAAGAATACTTGCGGTAGGCCATGGAGGAGACAAGGTCTCTGGCAAAAAACCTCAGACCCCTGAGCCCTCCATTGCCTTTCCATGAGGAACACAGCTTTGGTGATTGGAGCCCAGTACCATGCAGGGAGGCTCAAGGGTTCCTTAATTTTCCCTGACTATACCCAAGCCTGGTAATGACATCTGTCCTCAATCCATGTAACAGGTGCTTCTTTACCACAACACACTGTTTAAAATCTGCTTTGTGGAATTAGTCTTTTGCCAGCTTTACTGCGTTGTTAGGAATATTTCCATATTTCACAGTTTAATGATTACATTTCATTTCTGCTATCTTCTGCTGTGTACAAATTCAGTGGGACTCCTGGGAAAAATAGTGTAAAGAGAAAAACTTATGGATTGGGTTGCTTTTCATATGTATTTTTATAAATGCAGCAGTTTAAAAGCAACATCAAAATAAGAATGAGATAAACATTAGGGTGGGACAGAAGAGAAAGGAAGAAAGAAACCCTGCTTATATGCAGTAGTATTTTAAAGTTATTTTCTTTTATGTTACCAGATCCTCTCTTTATTTCAATTCCCCAGTTATCACCATGCTTTGAAAGTTTCGTGACAGAGCAAGACCTTTAGTTATATGCAAGATTTCTGGATTGAGTCCGACTACAATAATAATTATGCTTAACTTCTGTGTCTATACATAAGGAAGGTTAAAAAATCAATGTAGCCGCGCACAATCTTCCTCAAAGTGCATTTTAAATTCTTTTCTTGTTAACAGTGGTGTTGCTGTCGCTGAGCAACCCTAATGCAAATTAAAAAATTAATGGATCAGGCCTGAGGATAATTATTGTGGAAAAGGCCCGGACTGTGCCTTTTCCAAATAAACTACGCAGGATTGATGCCGAAATGACCCAAGTGGGCCCTACTAGCTTATTCAATAAGGGTCCACTCAAATTCCATCTGTGAACATTTGGTCAGCCCTTTTACGGCAATGAAGCTATTCCTCCAAGTTCATATTAATTTTTGTGCACATCTGCACGCTCACCTAATCCCTACCCACATGCCATTTCAATTACAATTAAAAGAACAAGTTAGAGCTCGGGCAAATTTTAATCACAATAAAGTCTGAAGGGTTATTTAAAAAAAAATATTCAAGTTTTATCTGTCCACATTATTTATAAAATAAACTAGCCAGGCTGGCGAACCTCATGGTTTTGATTTTGCCTTGGATGCAGAACAACAGGCACAAGTGTCATTGGACTTTGGTGCTGTCGTAGTTTGAGAAAGCAGCATTCAACAGCATGTGAGTACGGCGAAGTATTTCATTGCACAAATCTGGAGTTTATTCTAAGATCAACAAGTAAATTACTGTTTTCAAGCTCTGGTTGTGATCCCTGAATGCACACAATCAGTGTCATTATTTTAAGCAAACAATTGCAAGGGCTTTAAATAAAAAATGCAGTGCGCAGAGCATTTACATTTTAAGCATAGCATATTAATAGGAAGGAAGAAGGGAAAGATGACAACTAGAAATGTCAGCTGGTTTAATCATACTTAATATGAAAAGACTGCTATAACTTTAAGAATG
Organism: Amazona ochrocephala; assembly: GCA_039720435.1. Taxonomy (NCBI): domain Eukaryota; kingdom Metazoa; phylum Chordata; class Aves; order Psittaciformes; family Psittacidae; genus Amazona; species Amazona ochrocephala. Next base: position 2,100,334 of record CM077881.1, on the reverse strand, counting down.
CAGCTTAGCTGACTTTGGAGCTTAGGTTTTTATTTTTCTGCTTTATAGCATGCTTCAAAACTACTTGGACAAATACAAAACAAGAATTACAGTGCACCATAAGTTATTTTAATATCCTGTAGTGGTGTATACTTCCAATGAAATCCCAAGACTATTATTAAGGTTCTGTGTTTGTGTGAAAATGTCAAGTTGTTTCGAGTGACTACATACTCTAAATTATATATAACTGTTACTTTATAGCTAATAGGCACTAAAATTACTTTAAAACAGAAATGTAAAGTTATATTTTCATCCTTTTTGACAGATAATAAAGCTTATTTACGAGATACATTTTCTCAAGTATTAAAATATATAATGTTTACAAAAACATTAAAAATACCAATACTTGATATTTAAGCAAGAAACAGGGCAATCATGGAGATATTTTCCTGGATATATCCAGCGTGCAGCCAAATAGATGATAACACAATAATTTCACTTGTGAAAGTCATCTGTTAAAACAGTAAAAACCAAAAAAGGGTTGTGCCTCAAAGTGAGATTTAGATGCTTTTCCTCTCCCTGCTCATCATTAAACTGCAGGTACAAAATCCTCTTGTAGATCTTTCAGAACAAATGATGCCACATGATATACTCCCACCCTTTATTTTAAATTGCATCCACTAAGACACATTGCTTAATTGCTTTGTTGTTGTGTCCCTACCAGAAGAGGCAGAGGGAAAAGAAGTTACTCCTTTTTACAAGCGCAATGGAAATGGGCATGAGCATGAGAGTAATTTCTTCCCTTGTAAACTCCCGTTAAGATGGAGAATTTATGAAAGGGAAGATTGCTGTTGGCGTGATGTACACTTAAGCGCATACACCATCGCTAACCCACCAATTACTCAAGGTCTAAAATAAAAAGGCTTCACATGCAAATTATTGTTGTTTATTCCTCCCAAGCACTTAGTAAATAAAAACATATAAACGTCGGGATCTATCTTGTTATCTGTTAAGTGTGTGGGATATGGGTCGGCATTAGCCCTGATGCATCCCGGTTTGAAGGCAACCTTCACAGAAGGTTGCTACATGCTTGCTGCAGAGTGGCAGCGGGAGCTAATTGCTAACTCTCTGCTGTGATTAGGATTACCTCTTCTGCTGAGGGGCTGTGGCTAAATTTATGCTTCCTAGTCCTGCCACTCTGCTGTACAATATTATGCCAAAGCATGAACAAAAGAAAATTACCCTGAAGCAATGGAGTGCCACAACGCATTGTCGCTATTAATCTTTTAGTAATGGCAATGCTAATTTGACATGATGCATAGTAATTTATTAATAGAAATATTTGAAGTCCTAAACTTAAAATATTCTGTGTGAGAAAAGACAGCTCTGGAAGTGGGCAGGGGGATGCAAAGCTTTTCACCTCCAAAGTGCTGCCTCTGTTTTGACCCCCATCAACACCAGCATGGAGATGTGTCCCAGTGATAGTCAAAAGGATGAGACCTAAGTATTTTGTGGGGAGAGCAGATTAATGGTTTCACAACGTGAACCCATGGGCTGTGTGTGGCTGAGACCCCCATTCTGGGCATCAGCCCTGGCCATGCTCAATGTTCCTGCAGTCATGGAGAAGAAGGAGGATTAATGCCAGGTCCTCGGCAATTATTGCCCGGCGCTGGTCGGCAGGGGATGCTCCTGCATCAACCAGCTCGCTGCTTCCTGGGAGAGGGGGGCAGCCGGGGAGAAGACCCCGGGGCCCCGGCCCCCCCCCCCTGCACCGAGCCCGCTGCCCAGCCTTGGTCTCAGCAGGAGGGCACAGCAGGTTGCTCCCAGGCATCGGCGCTCCTACAAACTGTTTGGCCGTGTTTATAAAAGGGCTAATCCGTGTTCAAATCGTCCGGGCTTTGTTCCTTCTCCTCAGCCATCATTAACTATTAATCGAGGGTGGGTTTCTTCAAAGGTCTGCTCCATTTGTTGTTTGCTCTCGGAAACAGGAGCCCATTTAGGATTCCAGAGAGCACTAAGAAGGCAGAGATATTCGTAAACACTATCATGGTCGTATTAATAAACTAAATGTGTTTCGATTAAAAAAAAAAAAAAAAAAAAAAAGAAGAAACAATAAAAGGAGAAGGAAGGAGTGGGGTTTTTTTCTATTGAACCTGGCCAGAACTTCATGATTTGTTACAAGAGAGACACTGAAAAACCTGGGGAAGCCTTAAATTCCACCTGTCTGATTAATGTCAAGGTTACGTTCGATCTACATTGGTAGCACACATGAATTTCATGTCCCAAGACCTTAGCAGGAGTCGATGTAACATGAGCTAGTATTTATTGGCGATAATGGCCACTGGCCAAGGTAAAACCTGGTACAATACATTAATAGCACCGCATTGTCTTGGGAATGAAGCCATTAATGCAGGTCACCTGCACTATATAGTGCAGACTGGTTTCAGGTGGAAGCCATCAAAACCTTCTTCTTAAACTGGAAAATAAGCAGAGTTCAAACCTTGCTGTATCAATTAAGAAAAAATGCTTGCAGGTCTTCTGTGGCCTGCCATTCCCTGCACCCTCTCAGAATAATTTCACCTTGACCATGCTTGCTTTCAGGCTTTGTAAGTTTGTTTTCATGTCTCCTACACAATCCTTGGTCTGGAGAGTTTGGGAATGGGAGATGTTTTAGTACATTTTACAATAAGACCTTCTGGTAATGTACTTCTTCCTTTTCTATGAACCACGGAATTGGAAATGTTTACTCACAAGTCTTCTTTACTGTAAATAACACTATTAAAATGCATTACTTCAGAATATTAATGGTATGACTCCAAGAGCAAGGCCAGAGTCTTACCCAACAGATGCAAGGCAACTACTGGAAACTCGTTTCTATTAAGAAGCAATAGCTCCCAACACCATCACAAATAGAGCACCATCAACATCCCAAAAAGGATTCTTTTATGCATTAGCATCACACATTGCGCTGCGTGTTCCAGCAGCCAAAACCAATTAAATATCCCCATCTACGTTCTCCCATATTCTTTCCATCCTCCCCAAATGGTGGGGTAGGCTTCCAAACTTTAAACGAGGACGTTGTTATCACAACACTGTTGGGCAGTTCATTTGTTTTTGAGGAAGTGTGAAGTGCCTGTGGATACTTTTTAACTTCAGGCAGTGGAAGACTTCATTTATAACCTGATACCTTATTATTTGACTTTCCTAAACTCTCTTTTCCTTTTGTTGTTTCAATTTATCTTATATCCCCACTCAAGCTAGACAATGATAAAAAATAAAGATGTTTTCTTTTGTCATGTAGAAAATTTGATTCATTCGTTGTCTTTAACAGGCCTTCAGACCACCAGACATATGTTCAGTGTTTGGCAGCAATAAAAAACAACAACAGCAGCTAAACAAATATATATATTTGTAAGGATTATAAATCAGTGCAAGTTATTCTGGCACTACTTTATGTAAGACATTAGTGGGAGTATATTTGAAATATTGTGTGCAATTCTGGTCACTATATTACAGACAGGACATTGTGGAGATTGAAAAGGTGCAGTGGAGGGCAACCAAAATGATTCAGGATTTGGAAGATATAAATGATGAAGACAAATTAGCTGGATTCAGGCTGTGTTAGTTAAGGACTTGGATCTGCAGGGTGCCAGGGAGGAGTTGTCCTGCCTGGGTAGCCCTCTGAGGATGCCCAGCACCCCAGGAAGCCCCCCAGGACCATTGGCAAAGGATTGCTTCTTGCATGGCTACAGCTCAATGGGAAATAAGTGGACTTGCAACTACAAGTTGCGGGAGTAGTAAATAATTCAGAAGCATGAAAAAACTGACAGGGAGGAAATTATCCATCCATTCATGTACTGAATTTAAGATTAGAGGAGCTAAAAAATGCTGCACATAAAGTAGTGCTAAAAGCAAAATATTGCTTTTCAGTCAGGAAAGCGTATTTTTTCTTTTTCCTTAAGATGGAGAAAATGAAAGGCGCCTTTTTACACCTGCAAAAAATGGCTTCTGCTGCAGAAAATCAAAAAATAAGGGGTTCACAACAGTGAAGGAGGATGTGAAGGTGAAAGGGCAAATTCTGTTCATTGCAAGGCCTGCAGTTGACCTGGTGGTTCTTGGTAGGGCCACACCACAGGGATGTCATGCCAGGGCTACATGAATGAGCCAGCAAAGAAAACTTCTACAGAGGAAAACAGTCAGAAGCAATCACTTCTGAACCAGCTGAAGAAAAAGCAACAAGTCCCAGAATCAGATGCACTCTATGTCTTTTTCCTGTTTCTGTTCTGGAGCTCAGACAGACGCTTGAGAAGCAAGGACAACACAGTTCAATTAAAAGCGATAGCACAAAAATCTCGGTAGGTTTTGTTATCTACAAGAGCAAAAGTTCCTACACTTCATCCTAAGATATTCATACCATCCGCTCATGCATAAGGGTCTGAAGAAGCAACAGCTTTAGGGGAAGTGGCAGGTAGATGGAGGTCTTCTAAAATACTTATATTCCATCTTTACTTTTCCCAGAAAATTAAGGTATGGTAAATATGCATGAATATTTGTTCTGCCATGAGGTCTCAGTCTGCAAAAGCACTCAAAGCTCTCCTTAATTAAGCATATTTATATGCCAGGCATTGCTGATCACAACACCTGACATACTACAGAGTATTTCAATCTATCTACCCTACACAGGGCAATCTCAGCATCTTACTTGTGGAGTCAGATATTGCTAAGGCGATATCAATTCCATGACTGATGATCAGCAGAGGCTTAAGACATTTAAATATAATATCTGACTTTGGAAGGGATAAGTATTCCACATCTCACTACTCTGCACTATTCAAAATGCAGAAAACAGAGATCCACATGCAGGGAAATGGGAGGCAGGAGCCTGAGAGAGAGAAAATGACTTCAAGGAGACGGGAGTGTGACCTCGGCATTGGCCAGTTCAGGTAATTTTCACCCTCCAGCAGGACTGCTCTATGTCAGAGGCCAAATTGCAACCCATCTGGTCAGTGAGACTTGAAGCTCAGGAGATTTTGTGAAGAACAGAAAGCTACAAGAGCTCTATATATCTGTCAAGGGCTAAATTACGTTATGGATGAGAATGGACTTCAGTTTGGGACAGTTCAGAGATCTTTAAGTGAAATTTTCCCACCTAGGCAACACCTGCTCAGCTCCAATTCTTTGGAGAAAACTAGAGCTACAATTTTGAAGGCAAACAAATCCCATTTTTGAATACCACTTTATTTCCTACTATTTTTTCTGGTAAGACAAGCTAAATCTCTCATCCCAGCCATGCTCACTTAAGAACTTTGAATGAAAGACATGATCTATTTTCTTTAAGGGGAATTTTTCAGGAAGATGTATAAGGAATATTCATAACAAGAATAACAGGAACTAATGCTTTAATCATAGCCAGAAAGCACACAACTTGGCCCAGAAGTTTCTAAAGTATTTACTAGACTTCAAGGATGGGGATCCTACTAGGATAAAAATCTTTCCTTCTCAAAACCTGAGACATTCCTAGCAAGAAGCTCTATGGGATCTTGCGTCCTCGTGTTCTTCTATGCTAGCAAGAAACACTAGGTAATAGTCCGTGATATAGTAAATGATCACTTGAGGGACTTTCTAGCTTAGCTAGAAACCCATTTATGAGAAACATGGTGCAAAACACAGGAGCCTGGTTCATCAGAGCCTCAGGAAAAGAGCCAGCAATAAGGTTGACCGCAGTATGTTGGGTCCTTCCTAGGTTCCTGCTGTTGTTTAGAAGAAACCCTGTCCCAGACACGACAGGATTTTGAGGAAGGGATAAAACCAGTGACAAGAGGCATTTGTTTAGTCAGATATCTCCATAATCCCTCACTGCCTCATGAGTAAATACCGTGCACATATTCTAGGATCTTACTCCTCCAATGCATCAAGTACATGGCAAAAGTATAAAATAGACGGTAGGCATCTGAGCCGCAATGTTGCTGCAGTCTCCATCTATGCAGCCAGATATCGCATCAGCAAGTTCAGTCTTTGCTAGCCCTACAACTTCCACTAGGAACCTCATTTGACTTTAGTTTCCCCCTTTCAGGCCCAAAGGCAGCATTACTATGTATGCCATGGGTAAGACCCTTGACTAGTTTAAACAAACCTAGCACAATGTAAAAGTAAATCAGTAATCTCATGTGATATTTAAAAGCTAAACTATATTTAGGTAATGCTATTTAATGCATGTAATATGCCAAATATATTTGAAGAGTATATTTATACTGTAACTCCATTGATTTCCACAACAGGGATGAATTAGGCTTGCCTCTCTTAAGCAAATAAAATAAACATTGTACTCAATCTTTAACTTTCAAGCTAAGTATGTTCCAGCTCAAACATTCCTGTTGCCTGAGCAGCCTAATAGATTTATTCTCTGATGTCATTTTTCTCATGTCATTTTGGAATTTGATTGCAGCGTATTTAAAATGTTGGTTGCAATCATAACAAAGTGCAGCATTTAAAATGCATTCAACACACACATTGTCCTTGCAGTCATGGTTATTTGTCTCTGTCCTCTGAGGAAGAACATGGTATGATGAGCAAAACCTGGTGTAATAAAGAAGAATGATGTGCAAAACCCCACAGAAAGAATGGCTCTTTATTTCTTACATTAAATATGTTTGGGTGCGTTAAATATCTGATACGGTTCAAACAAAACTGTTAGACAAATAAAAGCATGCTTGCTATTCCATCCAACAAACTCTACAAATACAGAGAAACCTTCACATATGAATAATTGATAAAGGATTAAAACTGTTAAAAGCATATATTTTCCATGCACCAAGGGTACTTGTCTAATAGGTTTCCACTGTGATAAACAAAGTACATCTCCTGCTTCATAATTTCAGGATACTTTTCGAATATTAAGCCAAGATGTTTTACTGCTTGCTATGATTTGCAATGGGGTAACCATCATGATAGCATCCAGGTTCATTCTGGGAAGTGCTCAAGGCCAGGTTGGACGGGGCTTGGAGAAACCTGGTCCAGTGGAAGGTGTCCCTGCCTGTGTCATGGGGTTGGAACTGGGTCAGCTTTGAGGTCCCTTCCAATACAAACCAGTCTGGGATTCTGCTAGGAGTAAAAACTGAAAGAGAAACAAGCCACGGCTTTGGTAAGGGGGACAAAGTTGGAACAGGAAACCATGTGCTGAAGGGCAGACACAGAGGAAGCATTAGGATACTGCAGAGAACCCATCACAGCTGTTCAGCGATGCCCACTCAGAGTTCTTTGAGAAAGCAACAAGTTGTACATTTTGTCCTAAAACATTTGTATGATACTACTATGTTGGTCCAACTTAATAAGAAAGAAAATTAGTTTGTGAAGAAAACCTCTGCTTAAGCCACTGTGTTTAGCAATTGCTATAGTGCAGTGATTATTGACACATTAAAACCAAAGAAAATGAAAATATTTTAGCAATCTTGCATCAATACTGTTAATAGAAATGTTACTTCCCTTAGTCAGGGAAATACTCGCCTGGCTGCATTGATGGATTTAGGTCCTATAATTGTTTTCCACCTTATTTAAAATCAGCTAAAATCAGATTATGGTTCTTTATATTTCAGGGGTATCAACACTTACCCTGGAGCCCATTGGCTTCCCAGTGCTGCCAGTAGCAATGCTGCAGAGGGTACGGCTGCTCCCAGCCTTTGTGCAAGCACCAAACTTCCATCTGAAGCTGGAAAGTAGTTATCATGTGACAGGTGGCTCCTCCTCCATTACTGATCATGCCTCATTGTATCTCCATCTCTCCACTTCCTTATTGAAATCTTGAATAGGAAATACTCCACCAGTCCCATAGTCCACTGGATTTTATTCTACTATATCTAAAGTGCCTCTCCCTGTATTACAGCATGTCATTATTCTTTCAATACCAAAACAGCAGGGGTTGCACTGATCTTGTAAGGCAAAACCAGTTATTTTCATACAGCCATATTTGGATACTGCTTTAAAATAGCAGTTCTCTCAACAGAAAATCCTTGAGTGCCTGCTATTATTAGCGAGACATTTCTCTGAATCTTCTGTTGATAACTGACAGTAAAGAAGGGTCACGCTGCTGATCTTATGTTATCTAGTGGATCCCAGCAGTGTGAGTTTGGGTGATTTGACAATGAGGAGAAGCAGAGGTCACAACTGGACAATGATTTCACTGAGTAGCCCTCCAGCTGTCACACTGCTCAAACAGCTCACAAGGTCCTCATCACCACAGACCATGCCCATGATACAGCTTTAGCTAACATCACCTTGCTATTCAAATTGGCACTGGGCACTCAGACACAGACAGCATAGGTGAGAACAGCAGATTTGTTTCAAGAGCCCATAGAAACCAAAACTTTTCCCGGACTCTCATCAGTTTTGTAAAAGAAGAATTCAGATGAGCTGGAAATGTGCAGTGCATATTGAAAAGCAAGAAGGTAACAGAAAACTCACAGTGCTTCATTCATACAGCTTGCACTTTCAAGGAAAACTTTGCCTTGATTCGAAACACACAGAGAAAATAACTTGAGAGCCAATATTTTAACTGCTCATGTATATACAAATGGGCTAATGAAAACTGGAGTGGGGTTTTGGACTAGTAAACTCTTGAAGAAGTGGCAGTGAGGTGTATGCTGGGGCTGGGACCACTGGGCTCCAGTGGACAGCTATGAAAAGCACAGGGATACTGATACAAGAAAGCCCTGTCCTTGGCCTCTTGGGACTGCAAACTGGGAAGAAACAGCAAGAGCACCCCAAGCAGTTTTGACTGCAGTGACAAAGCACATGTGTGGAAGCATGCAGAAAGCCCAGTGTAAAAGGACAGAGGGCAGGATACAGGGATTTCTGCAAGGCAGAAAGTCAGCTTGCTGCTTTGCTAAGTCCCTCCTTCTTTTGACCCACAGCAATGGAGGTTCCACCACCTCACCCAGAATACACACAGGAGCCACAATGTCCCTCATCTGCTGGCGGCACATCTAGATTTCGGGCACAGATTCAATGTGCAGTGTCCCTTTAAAAATCCCAACTTGCCTTCCTTCCCCCCAAAAGAGAAAGGAAAAGTAATGCAGGAGCCTTTAACTACGAGCCTGTTTGTTGTGCACGAGTCATCCGACACTCCTAAAAGACAGCTAATTTTTTTAGCATCTTTTGCTTTCAAAGCAACCAACTAAATGCAGAAAGGTGGGGTCTCCCCAAGGGACTGCCTCCTCCGTGTGATGCAGATCGCCTGCAGCTAACATGCAAGTAGGACAGAAACAGAACTTGAAAATCCTCAGCCCTGCAGACAACTCCATCGAAGACAAAGGAAAAATGGTTATTTGGCATGCAAAAACTGGCTCCTCATAGCTGCCTGTCTGGGAGGGCTCCCCTGCAACCGCTCATTAGTGGCAACAGCAAATAATTTGTAAATATAGCTATAAAGATATCTGTGTTGATATTAATATGCATGCATCAAACCTGAATGACCTTAAGTACCGTATATTTCAAATGCCACAGAAAAGTGAGACACTTAACACATTACAGTGTGGCATTTTCTATTGGGCTTTCTGCTAACTGCTCACACAAATGTACATGAGGCAGAGTTTTACAAAGCCCTGTTTTGTCTGTCCACGACACAGCAGCTCATTTCCTCCTCAACATTAAATTGCATTAAAAAAATATATAAATTACATAAAGCTACAAGAAATGCTTTTGAAAAGACAGGGAAAAGAGAAAAAGGAGGAAACGAAAGAAAAAGCCCTAGTACAAAATATATGCAGAATTTGTTTTCCAATGAAGGTCTAATAGGGCTACCTCTTAAGTCTGGATATGTAAAAAATTGCCCTTTTCACAGCTGATAAAATACAAATTAATCCTTAGAGGATTTAATATGTGCCTATTTATTACTTTCAAGTATGAAAGTACTGCTGCAATTAATATAGCCTACACTACTGTATGCGCTGGTCTGTAGCATTGTCTTTGAAACAAGAAATATATGCAAAGCTTTTCTACACAGATAGGTAGAGAAACACACACACACATGAAATGGATATATTTCACCTTAAAATCTGCAGGAGTAGGTGTGATGCAGTGCCTTTTCAAAGGCTGAGCATCCAGAGTGCCTCTGTTTGTTCCACTGCTGCTACCATGAGTCAACGTGAACTCCAGAGCTTTAAATTAAGGTGTCTTAGGGGTATGGGATAATGTCATTTGTTTGCAACTATAACTTGGCTTTATTCTGAGAATTGCAAACATGTTAAAAATTAAAGAAACTTTTTTTCTCTCTCATCACAAATTCATGTTTATTTAACCTCCACTTCTTTCTTTCTTGCTTTAAGTAGCATTTATTTGCTTGTGTTCCCACAATTAACTCTCAGAATACCAGTTCCAAACCCCCAATCGAACAATGGTGCCTGTCTCCAGTCACTGAAGAGTTGTCATTCCAGAAATTCTCACTCTATTTGCAGAAAAAAAACATTCTTTACATGCCTACTCCTATGCACATCTATTTATTTTTTTCCATCTGTTTAGCATATATTGGCCAGGTGACAAGTTTCTAGTTCTTTGCACACCTGAAACATCTGCTGACTTTGAAGTCAGTGATTCATATCCAAATGTTTTTAGAGCCATATTCCAAATTCCTTATTGCAAATGTAGATATGTGTGTGTGTGCATGTGTCTCTCATATATATATAAATATATGTGTGTGTGTATACATATATGCATTTAAATAATAATAATAACCTTTGGGTTATTCATTTATCTTCCATGGCTTCGAAAATTTGTATGGCGGAAACAGAGAAATGAAAATGATTCCATTTTTATCCTTCAGTAATGAATCCCCCAAATTACCATAAGCCTTGTTCTTTAAGTTCAGGGTAATGAGTCAGATTTTATTCATATTTTTTTGAAGGGTCGAATCTCTGTTTGATAGTCTCCCTTTGTTTATTCATCACCAAAAGTCTATATAATTTCCTGTGTGGCCAGCCGTTTATTTGCAATCTCTCCAATAGTATTTATTTAGGGTAAAAGACCACCTCAGTGGGAGTGGAGGAGAGCAGCACTTGTGCATTACGCTGCCTCTCCCGTCCCATCTCAGACCATGGAGCTCTTTTGACAGACAGCATGAAAAAAAATCTGCATAAGGAAAAGTAACTGACAGCTGGGGTCAGACTCTCTCTGTTTAATGACACTGCCAGTTACACATTTTGAATTGTTTAAATATGAGTCTACAGCTTCAACGATCATCATCTCACTGGTTCCACTTTTCATACCCAACAGCCAGGAAAGTGACACGTAATTACACACTTACTGATGGTATCGCCGGGGCCGATAATTAAAACTGCCACGGGAGGATTGCTATTGCTAGTCTACAGCTGGGATGTTGTCAGGAGGTAGAAACTCCAGCAGCTTTTAACGCTATCTTCGTACAGGTGGACCACGGGTGCCGGCGGTGAAGTAATAGAAAGGCCTCAGCACATCATTCACAATGTCTCGCACAAATGAAGAAAATCTATTAACAATCCAATAAGTGAAATACAAACACGCTGACCCAAGGGTTAAACTGTCTGGGTGGACGCTCCGCTCGCCGACAAGACACATTGTTCTTTTTTTTTCCCTTTTTGGATGTGTTTACAGAAAGAACCCCCCCCCCCACCCCCGTCAGGAATATTTTGCCACCTTCAGTAGCACAAAGGGATGCTGGGCGGGCTGCACAGAAAGCAGCCCTGTTTACTTCCGATGAGCTCATTGCTTCTTGATGACTAACTAAAACTCAGGGACAAGGAACGAACACGCTGCCAAAGATAAACAGTTGAGGAAACACAGAAAGAGCTCGTTTTGCACGGTAGGTTTTGATAAATAACCAGCGCTCAGGGTGTTGTACTGGAGATCTGTCTCTTGCTTTGGCAAAAACACGAGCAGTAAAGTAAATTCTTAAGTAAAATATACACAAGCAGTTCTGAACCTTCAATATAAAGCTGGAAAAATCAGCACGGCCAAGGTAATGGAGTGCTTAATGGACAGCGGAAATATAAGCCAGGTTTGTTATTGGTTTGGTGCTTGACTACTAATAAACCACCCCTGGTGTTCCTCCTTTTTTCCTCTGATGAAATAGAGATTGAAATATGACCAAGTTGTGAGGAATTAGTATCTGCATAGTACTTGGTACTTGCTTTATTTCAGTTTTTCATATTGTACTTATCAAACTTTGCTGAAATAATGTAGAATAATAAAGCACTGACCTTGCAGTGCTGTGTATAAGAACCAGCACCAAACTGGCAGCTTCCTCATGTTGGTCCCCTCACACACATCCACCGACCATTGGGATTCACTCTGACCTTGGCTCTGAGCCATACTGGGTTGAGACGAGGTGTGTTTTGGCATGACAGCAGCTCCATGTTTGCAGGTTTGATCCCCAGTCATGGAACTCAACCATCTCAAGGGCTTCAACTGGGCTGTGGCCAAGGCAGTCACAGTTCCAGGCTTCCCAATAAGCCCTCTCCCTGCCTTCAGAGGAAATATATGTTTTCAAATGCCATCCACAGGCAGCTTCTTCATGCCCCCACAGCCACAAGAACTCTCCTGGCACACCACACGTGCTCTCTCATCCTTCCCATGGCCAGTGTCCCCTTTCTGACTGCCTTCATGAAATGTCCCTAGCAAATTTTGGAAGCGATAATGAGGACTTGTATCCCCACACAGCCTTTTCATGCCTCTCATAGCTTGGCCCTGGTGAATTTAAAGATGCACAGAAAGCCTTCGTCAAAAGGACAAATACTCCAATGCCAAAGGAGTCAGGCTGGTAAGAATCTCCTTCTCCTGAGTTCAAAATGCATAATTTTCATCTGCCACTTTGCCTTAAAACATAAAAATAGAGTGAGCATCACAACCAATCAACCATTGCACTTGCATTTAAGCAGCCTTTTTGGTGTATTAGGCTAATCACTATTCATTAAATCTGGTCCCTCTGTATACCAAGCAGGCTTTAAAAGGAGAGAACATCTTCCAACTCCTACTTTCCACCTCTGCAAGCACACCTGAACAGAAATGCTACATATTCATACTGCAATATATTGGATAACAACAAAAAAAGACTTCTGTTTCTGCAGTCCTGCTAAATTACTTTGCTTGGCACCATAACAAATTTGAGCGCTTACATGTCTCTTGCACAAAAGTGTGAGCGTAGATGGACAAAATAGGCATTTTGGTAGCAGCTGCTGAAACAAGGGAGCAGAGGTTGCCAGCCAAGAAGCTCCCTTAAAGGCCTTCACCTCCTCACCAGACATGTCAATCGCATTGTCTGCACTTCACTGAAGTGCATTGACTCTTGTCATGCTTGAGCATTTTCAAGACTGTTCCACTGCCTGCACGTATAAATAAAGTCTGTGTGTCTTTTGCCATTAGATTAATCTAATTCTTAAGTAAAGTATACAAGATTTCTAAGACTTTGGAAATTAAGATCTTAAAAACAATATTTAATTTCCCTGAGATGATTATTTTTTTTAAACATCAGCTTTGTGCACTTAATTTTGGGAATTTTACGCATTTTAGAAAATCAGATTAATAGAGATCCTTGAACAATTTAAGTGTTAGGAAACATATTTAACTAGAAATTATGACAAAACTAAGCATAGAATTCTTTGTGACTTGAATATTTACCAGTGAACCAGTTGCAGAAGTCAAGCTGTTATTAAGTAACGTTAATGCTAAGAACTGCTAAATACTGAAATTCAGCACATATATTTTTATTAGATATTTTCCTTTTGGTTCTGAGTTTCAATTTCTTCTTTAATGACAAGCAAGCTACCATTATAAAGTACTAAAGTCATTTGAAGAAATAGATATTACCTTCATTGAAGGCTCCTATTTAAGATACACCAAAATACAAATATAAATAATATCTGTTAAAGATTCTTCAATTATGTGAACAAGGCAAGACCCTAAAACAACCAGACAAGTGATAGTCAGGTCATATGTATTGCAAAATGTTGATACATTTAATGCCAATATTTCTTTTTTTCCTAGGAATTAAGCACCTGAAATTTTATCCTGTTGAGGTGAATGCATGATTTACCATCAACTTAAGCAGCGGCATCATTTTACTCTGCAATACCTTTGATAACTTAAAAAAGAAAGTTGCTGCTTCCTGATACAAAAGTCATGTCAGATGCCAGATGCTTTCATATGCCTGGTTCATAGGCAGCTCATAAACCTGCGCATTGTTGTCACGGAAAAGTGAATGTGGATCCTGAAATTCCCATAGCTCCACCAAGTGTTCTAGCATCTTCACTTGGTCTATATAAATCCATCAAACCTTGGTCTTACTAAATACCAAAGCAAAGCCACCATTAACTTTAAAATGTGGATGTGAACTCTATAAATGCCAGGCTGCTTGCACTGCATATGGAAAAAAGTCATCAGCTGGTATCTTTCCAGGCGACAAGAGTCAGATGGTTAAAAGAAGCCAGAAGAGAATAAAGAAATAGTTGCTCTGGCTGGTAGTGTTAGCACTCCGGGAAGAGGTAAAATTGAGCACCATCACCCCTCTTCTTCATCACTGCATCTTTACAGCACCATGTCTGAAAAATGACATTGAGAAAACAGCTCAGATTGAGCTTTTCCACTCTCAAACACATGTAATTCACACTAGAATGAAGAATGACAGTGGAGAGCTATTTTGTGTAAGGCAGTGCTATGTGGAACGCTGTGGGTGCAAGTGAATCTGAGAGCTGGTGATGTACAGCTACAATCAAGTCTGGAAAGAGCCGAAATCACAGCAGCAGGAAAAGAGTTAGGAAGGAGTTGAGGAAAGGAAGGAGGAAGAGAAATGTTTATCAGTTCTGAATAGAGCACATGATAATTAATGATAAACTATGCAGGGTTCAACAAACTTGAATACCACTACCTAGATTTTTAATTGGAAGTTTTAGGCAGCATAATCAAAACCATTTCAAATGGATATTTTGCAGTACTCTTGAGGAGTGAAATTTGGAAAGTTATGAAAACACAATTATTGGAAGCAAAGTAGACCAGGGACAGGGAGGAAAAAGATCTGCTTGGAGGAATGAGAAAGACATAGAAAGGAAACTGCTGGAGAGAACATCTCACTCCAGACACAGCTGAGAAATGAGTTATGGAGCAGATTAATCTCTGAACCCATGCTAAGTCAGTAGAACTGAGGATGGGCAGCATTTAGCTCTCTGGTTTTGGGGAATGCTAAATCAGAGCAAAGTCACACAAGAATGATCTCTAGCAGCTGGTCTGACCTCTCCTGATGCAGCAGGATGCTCTGTGCAGCAGCGGGCACAGTGGTACCCATCACCCTCCACAGAGCGCCTGGGGTACAACACACAGCAGCTCACCTATTCCCAAATATCATGAAAAGGGGGAGTCTGTATGTACGTACACACACACATATAATGCAAAGGCCAGGACATAACCAGATGCAAACCCACGCAGAACTGTTGGATAGTGCTTCCTTGGGGCAGTGCCAATTTATGGGTCCTGATGATCTGTGTTCAAACATAACACATATTTTATTCCTCAACTACACAAATTCAATGATCTTCTCCACAATTTCTGTGTGACATAGGCACACAGTACAGGAAAGCCAAGTTTTCTTCCAGCTGTGTTTATTTATCAATTGGAAGTACCAGGACAGACAGCATGGCAGGAACAGGGCCACGATCATGTAAGCAGTTGCTGGGTGAACTTCCACCCATGCATCTGCCAATACATCTTCATCTCTGTTGGCACTGCCCAGTGCTCCATCCCAGCCTTGGAGTGGTTTTGAGCAGAACTGGCAGTCGTGCCCATCTGCGCAGCAGTTTTCATGATGGAAAGTCATGGACACTAAAATGGAGTTCCCAAATCCAATTTTCATTTGTGTATTGAGCCTTGGCTTGTACCTGGCTCTGAAGAGGTGAAAGGCGAATGCAGTGCTAATGCAGTACCCCAGTGTGCTATCGGGGCTCTGCCATTGCCTGCTAATGATGTTTCACATGCTGCACAAGCCTGCATCGGGAACTGGGAGTGAGCTGCAGCTGCCTGGGGGCAACATTCACCGCCAAGAGGTGGTGGTATGCCAACCTGACAGGGAACGCCACAAACCCCAGCAAGCTCACACAAGATTTGCAGTAGAATTTGCATTGATGTTTTACAGCTGCAGACACCCTTCCAAGACCAGCCACTGGCTGCTCGTTACACTAACGCAGACCCTCGTGGAATCATAGAGTCCCAGCCTGGTTTGTGTTGGAAAGGACTTTAAAGCTCCTCCAGTTCCAACCCCCTGCCATGGGCAGCGAAACCTTCCACTGGAGCAGCTTGCTCCAAGCCCTGTCCAACCTGGCCTTGAGCACTGCCAGGGATGGGGCAGCCACAGCTTCTCTGGGCACCCTGTGCCAGCGCCTCAGCACCCTCACAAGGAAGAACTTCTGCCTAATATCAAGTCTAAACCTCCACTCTTCCAGTTTAAATCATCCTTCCTTGTCCTATCACTACATGCCCTTAGAAATGCCTTGTACCTATTTAAATATACAGATCCTGATGCAAGCTGAAGGCTGTTTAAGGTGTCTCAAGGATCAGTAAACACCTGCATGTTTATGAAAGGGTTTCTGAAGTGAAATCGAAGTGCTTAAAACTCATCATATTTTTTGCTTTGTTAATATACACAGTCATTCTCAAGCTTGTCCATGGAGCTCAGTGGATGGGAAATAATAAGCACATGCTTGCTCTTCAGGCCATAAATATAGGCTTCTTCCCATTCCCTGGCTTAGAAGTGCACCTCAAAAAGAAGAGGCGATTTTGCTTTACCGTCATCTGCATCATAACCACAATGTGCCAAACAGTGCTGAAAGGATATTTTATTAGCTGATAAACTGGACTACTATTCACTGAGGAAGAAGATTATCAAACAAATTACACTGAGAACCAATAATAGGGGAAAGGTTAATGATTTCTGTAAGCCACTGCATTCACCCGCCCCTGTAGTTTACTAAGAAAATTAGGGTTTCTTCATGCTGAGCTTATGGGAACACTTTACCCATATTTCAACCCTTCTTTCCTCAGAGCTCTTTGACATCATTGCTTTCTTGCTGGAGAATTTACATTAAGGACAATTATAAAACAAAAATATACCACCATTCAGGAAAATATACAACTTCTTATCAGAGGGATGTGGATGTTCTTCTTGCCAGGCTACAGACATGGAGATTAAATTTCAGAGCGAGATTTATTTTGTGCTATTGTCCTGTTATTCACCAGAGGATTGTGCAATGCAAGTAATCTGATCAGAATAATGCATAGGGACATATTTCAGAAAACCAATAATTGTGGTAACGTTGAGCTCTGCAAGGTGCCAAAATAAAGTCCAAAACTACTCTCACTCTTTTCCACAATTCCTTAATCATGGCATCATAATGTGCAGCTCTGTCGACCATTAAAGCCACAAGCTTGAAGTAATCAATGCTGGACATTAGGAGATTTATTGTAATTTAAGATCTACAGCACTTTTGCAGGCTGAAAAGTGAAATTATAGTTTATAGGTGTGCCATAGCTTACATTTCACAGCTTTTACTTCTTTAGGCTGGCTTGGTGCGGGTTTTGTTGGCTTGAGGTTTTTCTTTCTCTTAACCTGAGTGCTGCAGGCTTTTTTATGATGTTAGGAAGCAGTTAAGGCAAACAACAGAAAAAATTACTAAAACTGACTGTATTTAAATTCTGTTTACTTCCTTAACCTTTTGACTTACCTATACAAAAAGTAATCTTTCATAAACAAGTCCCAAACAAAATCATTGCCTATTTTACTTTCCTAAAACCCGTGTGGAATAAGCAGAAATTGTAACAAGATCCATTTGACCGTTTTTTATTCCGCTCATATTTGCAATGATTTTATAACTGATGCTTGGTTTGCCTCTCCACATTATCACAATCAGTGCATCCTGGGATTAAAAACCATTTAGGGCCCAACTCTTAAAGAAACTCCCCACACAGCAGTATAATGAACACTGTTCCTTTTTACTGTCGCTGGGTTTATTGGTATGCCAAAGACGCTGCAAAGCTCAATTCTCACTCTAAAAACAAAGGAGGGACCCACTTCCCAGCACGGCTCCAGTACAGAGACAGCACAAAGAGTTTCAAGGAAGGTAGCGCTGGGACCCTCATATGGCAAACTTGCCATTAAAGTGCGACTGGGTCAGAAGTTGGACATGCTTCAAGACAAATGGGTCCCTACCCATGGCAGACGGGTGGAACTGGATGAGCTTTAAGGTCCCTTCCAACACAAATCATTCCAAGATTCTGATTCTGTGAATCTGCTCCAGCCCAGATGCTACAGATGTTGCCAGATGCAGAGTTTCAACTGACCACTGAGAAAGCATCCACGCTGGGGTCATTGCTTCACTATGCCTTTAACTTTAAGCTTCACTATGAGGGGGGTGAGACACTGAAACATGTTGCCATGAGAGGCTGTGGCTGCCCCATCCCTGGAAGTGTTCAAGGCCAAGCTGGACACAATGTGATTCTGTGATTCTATGACTACAGAAACTGCCAAAGGCTATTCTGAATAATAATGGATTCACCATGTGCTTGCACAGGGTTGACTTCAGCATGTGCTTAGAAGTTTCTGTGAACTGGAGTCCAAAACTGGGCCCACATGAGTAAGGCAGTTGGCACTGGATGCTGTGAAACCGTGGTTATGGACTTGCCAAGGCTAGCTCATCGTGAAGCATGTCAAAGATTAATCCAATATTTTAGCTAATATTGTGTAAACATGCAGCCCCTTACTTCTAATAGCACCTTTCAGCCAAGCGGAGCTCAAATCCATACAAATGAGGATTCCTTACTGAAATATTAGAATTCATGTGAAATATAGCAGTGCTGGCACAGAAAATTAATACGTGAGTCCTTGTTAGGAAACAGAGTGCAGAAAATATATTTGATTAATGCATTTTAGAGGGGTGAATTATAGCTTAGCCACGTTGAAATGTGACCAGACACTTTGAAACTGTCGCTGGATCCTGTTAGAGAGCACAAATGGTCACGTTTTACATTTCATGGGAAAGGCAGGCACTCCAAACAGCAAAGTTACTGAGGAAATATGTTACCACTGAACAAGAAATGCTATTCCCTGCAGCAAGTCCTATTTCTTACAAGTGGAAGACCTCACTTGTATAACCCACCTGACAAAAGTGCTGCTTAGCTTACATGGAGGGAAAAGGTCTCAGCTTAAGCAACAGATCTCCCAAACCAACAGGAGCAAGAAGAGAAACTCTGTAATTGGATAACCTACAAATAAACATTCCCAAGTAATTGCCTGTGCAGGCACCAAAATGAGGGTGCTGTGTGGCACAAGACAAGAACATCGGATAGAGGAGATCCAGCTAACAACTGATATTCCCAAAATAGATGCAAAAGCATCCAAAACCAAAGCCATGAGGTCTTTTGTGTTCTCAGAGCAACCTGCAGGCTCTGATCTTGCACTGTTGCAGGAAAGGAGTACATGGCCATTGATTTCAATGAGTGCAGGATCAAGACCATAATTGCTTATAGCAGCCATACACATCAGTGTAAACCTATTTGTAACAGAACCTAAGGGCACATATCATGTATGGTTGGGAGGAAAACCCACTCACAATGGAGGTCAGAAGTGTTCATGTAGAATTTATACTACAAAAGAAAAAGGAAAAACTTTCCTCTATGCTTCTATGTGAATTCATCAATTTAACTTACACTTAAATGGAAAATCGCTATACAGAGACCATAAAAACGTATTATGTTACCAATTGAATGGTTTACACTGCTGGCAAGCTCAGGGAAAACATACCTTTTCACTATCACCAGCCTGAGTGAGCTGCATTATGAAGGATCCCATATATATCCTTAACTTTTGTACATGGCAATTCTCTTCACATGTGCTCTCCTTACCTTAAATCAAGTGAGTGATGAGGAGAATGATGAGCATGGGTAGAGAAAGGAAGAAGATGTAAAGAAAAAAGAAAAGCTGAGAAGCAAAATAAAGAGAAAATAAAGTTAGGGATGAAGAAGAGACAGAAATGGAAAATAGAGCAAGAAAAGGGCAAGGTGTTTCTCAGGAGTCCAGGATAACAAATGCATCTCAATAAAGGCAAGTTGCTCTAAAAGGAAAACAATTCACACATCTCTGCTTCCTAACGTATATTCTAGTTCCACATGCCAGGAGGCGGAAGGGCAAGAAGAGACAACAAAACAGGGAAAAGAAGACATGATGCTGGGCAGTACCTTGGCTTAGACAAGTATCTTCTGCAATAAATCCAGTGTTGATTAGTGCTAAGAGACAGTATTTTATGTGTATTTCCACGCTATGACTGACATAGACAACAGATAATAGTGCTGGGGGGCTCTCCTCTGTGCCAGAGCACAGCAAAGCAGTAAAGGCAGAGTGAAGCGGCATTCAAGAGACCTCTTGTTTTGCTGCTCCCATGTCTCTTCCAAGCTGGGATTCTAGGATTATATGATATATGTAGAATGTGGCTTCTGAAAATGGAAGTTTATCAAACGATTGCGGATTTTGATCTTTTTTAAGTCAGCCTGCTGCATCCCAAAGCCACTGGGCACACTGATGTGTGGAGTGGGAACAAGTCCTGCGTATTGCGTCATCCAGATCCATTCCTCTGCCCCACCTCAGGCAGCAGGGTCCAGCAGAAACAGTCACTGTTTGAATGTCACACTAACTCAGATTGCTGCCAAACCCCCTCGTAATCAGCAGAGGTGATGGTGACACACAGTATCCCAATGAGAGCCCATGCTTGGGCGCTGCAAAGGGTCCTTGGCATAAAGGAAAGGTTTCCCCAACCCTGTCCTCTCCCCCCACAAGTCAGCCGGGTCTGACCTCCCCAGCGCGTCAGGTTTCAGTCCTCTCTACAAATGTTTATAGCACAAAAGTGCAAAGGGAGTAATGAAACTCTCACCCTTAATGCTGCTCTCCCAGGCGTGGGGCTGCTGAGAAGGGCAGGGAATTGCTTAAGAGGTGTTCTCCAACTGGCCATCCTTTGTGGTCCCCCTCCCTCTCCCTTCCACCCTCATTACTGTGCAAAACTAATGCAAAGAACAAACATTCCTCCCAAACTAGGCGCAGGGAAAAAATTAAAGCTGTGAGATTTGGAAAGTATTGTTATTTTTGCTTTAAATCCCCTGTGGAAAGTTTGATGGTCTTTACTCATGAACAATCCAAAAATGATCCTACTTTTTATTTCTCTTCTTTCTTCCCTTCCCCCATAGAGCAGTCCAGTGATTATTGAACAACTCTATCACAGGGATTACTGATGTTAATCAGGACCACACAGTTGCGTTAGACAGAAGTTTTTGTGGGAATTATCCTAAGAAATATAAATTAATGATGGAGATTGCTATGGACTGCTGACTGCACTGTTGGTTACTTCGTGTTAAGAAAACAGCATTGCACAAATCCCAGGAGCTCAGAGGACGATGACAGGAATGATCAAAGGAGGGCTGGAAATCTATTTATTAATGAAATATAAAGAGATTGGGAGATAACAATTATACCTTAGAAGGAAAGCCGTAAGAGAAGGTGTGATGCAGTGTACAAAATACTGATCAGCACAGATGAGCCAGATCAAGAGCTTCTGACTCAAAGCACACAATCAATTAAACGCTCACAAATCCAAAGCAGATGAAAAGAAATTTTGTGTTGGCCAACCTAAAATGCAGACAAATGAACATCATCACTAGGATCAGCATTGCAGCAATATTCAAGTGTGGATTTTTATGTAGCACAAAGGAGCAGGATCACTGTAAGAGGCATTGCACTATGATCTTCTGTGAGCCCATCTCCACACTCTAACCCAAATTTAAAGGGGAGACAGCTCCCAAAATGCATCACTTCACAGACCACTGGAGGTGAGCAAGGCAATGCCTAGCAGGTCTCTGATGAAGTATCTTGTAGACGTATTAACTGTGCAATTGCATCTCTGCATTTTATTAAATTCTCTTCTCTGTCTAACAACAAGGTTCTAAAATCACATTGAGAAACCCCGAACATTAATTGTGTTGGAAGCCTGTGCTTATAATTGTGACCCACCTCATCTCACCGACCACAAAATCATTCTGATGACAAAAGCAGCATCGGAAACCAACGCACATCGGGTTCTGTTCAACTCCAGCCGCGCGAAGAAGAGCCACATAAAAATGTTGTTAAAATAAACTTCGGTAGACAGAGACCTGGTGTAAACCAAGTGTAAACTCTGAGTGGATTTTTACTACAGACCCATAAACCTCTGAAAATAAAAGTTTGTAGTGGAAATCGAGAGACATCTATCATGGAACACTGGGTGCTCCCGTGGTTTGCAGCTTCTGACTCCCCCCTGCAAATCTCACCTTCTTTTCCAAAGCTGTGCCCATAAATGACACTCCCGAAACCTCACTGCTACCTTCTCTATCACAGAATCATTTCAGTGCTGACGCCCTTCCAGTCTCAGGCCATAGCCAGCAATGCAATTCCTTCCCTTCACTTCTTTTTTCACATCCCTCAGGAAAACTTCATGGAAAAGACACAGCTTTTGTTGGTTGTAGCACACTGAGATCCTAAAAATTGCTGCTAATTCTAATATTTGTAATTATTTCTAGCTTTTAATTTTTATAATGACTCTTCATGGTTCTGTTGACCAGAGGAAATTTTAATCCCAAACGTGCCCAACTGTCAAAATTGCCATTCCACATCAAGGAAAAAAAGGCTTTTAAGAAGTCATAAAGTTTACTTATTGAAAATTAGAAATGAGTATTTATTGTCAGATTTCCATCAGAGATTGAAACCTTTTATTTAACACTGCCTGGAAGTGTAAATTATTCAAATGTTTACATTTGAATGCTGCTGTACTCTAATGATTCCATTTCTGCAGTGTATTAGTGGTAAGATAATGAAAAGCTTCATCAGAGTGTTAAACAAACATCTAGCTACAGTCTTTCATAGAAGTGGAAGATGCTCACAGGCACAGGCAATTAGGGCATCCTTGTGCTTCAGCAGAAGTCAGCAGGGTGAAATCAAGCTATCCAGCCCTCTGCTCAGCCACAGTGCTGACCTACATGGACAAAACAATAATATATCCATTGCCTATAATGCAATGTCGAGATGACCCGATGGTTGTTAAAAAGTAGGGTTTTTTTCCACTATACAGATGCAAGTGTATTTAAAATGGGGATAGGTTTCATCTTGGCCAGCAAAGGGATTCTACAGTAATGAAGGCAAGTGGCATGCTTTGATTGTTAGGAGGGGGTTTATTTAATGAGATAAAGAAGTTGAATAGAGAAAGCAGTTAAGTTTGGAAATTTTTACCATTGGCTTTGTGTTTTGTTTTGTTTGGTGTGTTTTTGTGTACTTCAGAAATACTAGAAAAGGTATGTCTACCACTGTTCTCTAGGAGACTTCCGTCTCCCATCCCTGGACAGGGCTTGGAGCAACCTGCGCTAGTGGAAGGCGTCTTTGCCTGTGGCAAGGGGTTGGAACTGGATGAGGTTTGAGGTCCCTTCCCACCTAAACCATTCTAAGATTCTATGATGATTTTATGAGGGAAGAGAGGAGCTTTTATTTATTGAGAAATTCCTACCCAAAAATACCCTGGCACCAGCCAGCAGAGCAGGATAAAAAGACAGCAAAATACCCTGGGGATGGCTGGTGGTCACAGCATCCCTTGTGCCAGCCCTGAGCACTGCTGCCCATCCCATCCCTGCCCCACAGTGCAGGGAATTACCTCGACCCAGCCCAGAAAGGGGGAGTTGGACTGGGTTGTCACATAGGTAATATTTTCTGCCTTAACTGAGACTTTTCTAAACTGTAGCCCTTGCATTAGGTGGTTAATTTTTTCCCATCTCCAGGGTTTTCATGGGATATCCTGTTCATGCATCCAGAGCCTACTATACAGGTGACTGCAGTTTCTTGTATTTAAAGAAAAAACACAACACACACGCACACAAGGAGAAAAAATGTTTTTTGAACTGTTAAGACCATTTTTTCTACCTCATAAAGAACCAAAAGGAGGCAAAAACCCAATTTTCCCACCATTACAACCTCAATTCCAGCCCTCACCTGTGTCACTTCTGTTACACACAGTCCAAAGCACTGCAGCTGCCCTTGTATTTTCTTCCAGTATAATTTTTTAAATACACAAATATTATACTCCAGGGCATGTTTTCCTGGGCCAACAATACATGCCTCACTTTTATTGTGAGGCACAAGCCCTTCAGTTTCATGTCTTTTGACCTCCCAAGAAATGTATTAATGACCCTATAAAGCTCTCTCTGGCACGTATTCATATTAATACAATATACTTCTTTGTTTTTATATTACATAGTAAAAGAGGGGGAGGGGAGAGAAAAGAAGGGAAAAAAAGACAGTTGTTTCAATATCCTTTCACCACTAAACATAGTTCAGAGGGGAGAAAAAGCAATAGTGATCTGAAGAGGGATAGCTGACGTTATTTAAGCCAAATTTTAGCCTGAGTTACTTCATTCTGACTTATTTCTCCATTGCCATCAGTTATGACTCTACTCAAACCAGTAACAAAGTCCAGCTGCTGCTTTCCACAGCCACCTGGAGCAAGCCACGGATGCCTCATGCCCACTGAGGGACCTTCTGTATGCAGCATCGTGGGGCAGACTTGGAGAAGGGGATGGAAGAGTACTTTTAAATAACGTCTTCTGTCCCTCTGCCTTGTTTGTGCTCACATTCAACAAGTTGATTTCAACCTGGAGCAGGCACATCACAAACCATAGCTCTGAAGACTTAAGGTGGAGTAATGTACAAGACTTGAGCATAAGCCCTACCCTTGGATCACCCGATGAGTGCACATTTTGGGCCTTAAATAAATAAACTACAAAAAAGAAAAACACAAAAATGCTGCTGAAATACCTTTTGCCACCGTTTTCTCTAATTATTTTTTGTTCCAAAACAAGCTAAAATGAATCTGGTAGAGGCTTAGCTCAATACTTGCGCTACTCCTTCATCCCAGTGAACACACTGGGATCAAGTTTTGCCGTAACTGGTTCATTTAACCCCCTGCACACACATTAGCAAGCAATGCTTGTGATAAACAGTTTGCCCAACAGTGGTGCAGTATCCTCATTATGCATTGTATTATAGCTATGGACACTTTCTAGTGCCCCAATTTTGCTTTTTGATATAGAGGCTATATTAAAACCTCTCATCAAAAACTCATAGCTAATATTGCTGTGTTATTATCCATCATTTGCATGGTAGACATAAATATATATTAACCTTTTCAGATGGCAAAACAGGCTCAGCTAGGAAAATAGCATTCATTTATAAATAGCTATCATTTACGTCTAACTGATACCAACAAAATATATTTTAACTTACCTCTTAATTAAATCAAATACTTGAAAAAATCAAGTATCAAACTCAAAATGAGTACACCAAAGGATGTCCCAGACTTGTGAAGTAGACCACAGTGCTCTGAAACCGCAGAACAATCAGGGTATTTTGAACTACTTATGAGACAAATCAAGTAAACCCTAATTTTGCCTACAGTGTCCTCAGCTCTGCTACATACATGGGAAAGGAGGGCAGATCTGGTCTTAGCCCTACTCAAGTCTGGGAATTTTTCCTCCTGCTTTGAAAGGAAAACCATCACAGTTCATAAAGTTTGTCCTTTTTGTTAATGCAGAACTACTTTTTTCCTTCTAACACTTCCAAAAACCCACTTCAAAAGTTAGTAGAAGCAAGTTAGCCAGAAACTCTGTCAAAAGGAAGTCTCCAAACTGATCGCAATGTTTTGATAAAGTGGAGAAAGTGTCACCCAAAAAAATAATATAAAACACTCTGCACAGCACATACACATGGCGGGGGTAGAGCGCTTGTCAGTATGTTTAACTTCCTAGCAGCATCTTAACTTTTAACCTTTGATATTTAAGGCAGAATAGATGGAAATATCCATAATTAATAATGACTAAAGCAAAGGTTTATTCCTTTTATTAATTTTTAAATATAGAAAAATAATAAAAACCATGAAGCTGGGGTTATTTGGCAAGCTCCTTGCAATGCACATAAATAAATCTCTTTCAGCAAGTCTCCAAGGGTTTTAGGCAAAACGTAGTCAATGCCAAGGAGGAAGTCTAAAAACAATTTCTGGGTTGTTTGTTGAGCCAAAAAAGTGGACATCATGTCCAAAGTACAATTTGAAATATTGCTTTTTGCACTAAAGAATGAAGCGATGCTTGGTTTCAGCTCAGGACTGTCTAAAGGGCTTTCCGGCAAACCAGTGACACCAAGATTTTAACTCAACACCAGCCTTTCTTTAGGGCTTTTAGTACAGTTCTTTGGAGGGAGCAGCAGACCACAAGACAAACTGGGTTTGTGTCTTTGTTTTTGGTGTGCAAAGCCTTTTGTCAGACCTACTGTGGCCATTTTTAATATAGGTTAATATGCGGAAAGGCATCAGCGGTCTAGAGCTGATTCACCAGTAGTCTGGTGTACGTTAACTTGTCCATAGAGGATATCCAGCTCACTCCATCTGGATCCTACTGAAATCTTTAAATTGCCTTCTCTAGCATGAGCAAGTCAAATTTCAGGGCAAGCTGAGGAAACAGTTTGGAAACAGCTCCATGCTGAGGATCCCACACTGTGTGGGTAAACGGGGGTGAGCTTGGTAACAATCATGAAAGGCTTAGGAAATAAAAACCTTGCCTTGCTCCTGACACTCAGAACAAAGTCACCAGGGTGGAGTTGGGGACATTTCTGGTGTAGATGATCTGTTCTGCTTTTGCCTTCTTCATTGGAGACACATGGACTGGCCGTCATGTCCCCCCATGCTCATCAGCCTACAAGCTTCCTTATCAAAACATTGCAAAAGTCTGAACTTTACATGTAGGGTTATAGCATGCTGCTTCTAACAGAGAAAACCTTCATGGGGTTTATAACAAATGTGTCACCAAGGGCTGTTAGAAGAGCAAGCTCTCCAAAATGAATGTCGCATTTTCCCGTCACTGCATTGATCATCCTTTTTGGCGAAGATTAGCTCTGTTTTGTTTCAGTTGATGACAAGTTTTAGTTAAAATAAACCAGAATTGAACCTTTTAACATACTGTCATTTGAATTTCCACTCTGTGCTCCTGCTGGTACCCTTCCCTTCAGCCCATTTATCCCAGCATCAGCACGCGGGGGAGCACAGAGGAAAGCAGCTGGGGCCAGACAGAGCACAAGGCAGGGGGATTGCCAGAGTTGGTGTCTAAGGATCATCTCCTATGCAATTTTCACATATATCTGCTCCAAAAAGCATCCACTGAGAGAGCACAAAACCAGAAAACACTTTCAAGAATGCTTATACTTGTGCTGCCATGTTCCCTGATGCAGAAGAGCAGTTGTTTCCTGAACACAAATATAAAAACTAATACATTTTACAGACAACCACTGCTGCCATTCCCCTTGCTTAGTAAGCTATTGCTATGGGAGGTAGGGGTGTAGTTGCAGGAATGACCTGATGACTTCAACTGTCTGTGCACACCGGTGTCTGCAGTACCTACCCCTGCAAGGAAATTTGCATCTTGAAACAAAACATCAGCAGAACTGACAGATTTGTTGTTTAAATAAGAGTTGCTTCAGCTTTGAGATTTCTAAGTATTGTTTTCGACAGTACACATGAAGGTTTATGTAAAGCAGATGTATTAATTCATTCCTTCCCCTGATTAACAACATTGCATGGTTCACTGAAAATCTGAGAGTTGTGAGTTTTAAATTCCTGTAGGCACCAGCTTCTCTCACACTGTTCTTTTATGCATCATGTCACTTCCCAGTTGCCCTGTACCAAAAATGAATATAACAAAATCATATACAGCAGCCAGAAATTAAACTTTAAATATTCCTTCATCATAGCTGGGTTTTGAGTGAGTGATTCTCAGGAACAAATGGAGGTGTATCTTTGAAAAGGGCGCACATTTGTATTGCCCAGGTAGCGTGATGGCATGTTAAAAATCCTTGTGAATGTTTCTTCCTGTCAATGAAAAGTTAAAAATCTTTCCTGAGCTGGTTGTGGGTCAGCATCTAAACCAGAATCCTCTGAGCCTTGTTCTCAACTTCCTCACTGGAATGATCACAAGCTTTAATCTCTTGTCATAGAATCATAGAACCATAGAATCATAGAATAGTTAGGGTTGGAAAGGACCTTAAGATTATCTAGCTCCATCCCCTGTCATCAGCGATCCTGATTTGTTCAAATCAGTGGGATTGGTCTCGTTCTTTTCTGACAGAAACCTTAAGGCAAGGTTCAGCAGACACATATGATCCCATTGACACCAGCAGGATACACTCTATATACATGAGACTTGTATAATTAGAAAGAAGGACACTAGCTTTTCAAAGTTGATGGACAAAACTCAATAATTTATTTAAACTGCAATCAAAAGTATATTTCTTTACACAACTAAAAGACAGCAGCAATTACCTTACACTGACTTACAGAAAATTTTGGCTAAAATTCAGCTCCCTACTGAAAAGTTGGTAAAACCCCAACATTAGCACTTCATGTTCTCCTTGTCCCTTGGGCTTCCACCAATATTTGCTTGGCAAAAAGCTTTTGTGTTTCTTTTTCCATAAACACAAGTCCAAAAATCAGTGTGATGTAAAAAAGAATTGCATCTTTCTGGCTCATTCAGCATCACCAGGAGAGAGAAAATTCTACTGCTAGATAGTGTGAGACTTTAAAGAGATTTGTTGTTGCCATAAGTAAGCAGCTTCATACCCATATGGACAAGCTCAGGTGTTAAAGCTGTTGCCATTAAAACTGTCTTTGGCAGAGAGCAGACCTGGGATATTGCTGTGACCAAAGTGAACTAATGACCGCCACTGGCATAGCCACTAGGAAGCCTGGATGACTGGGGATGATATGCACAGAATAATACAAATTTATAGAGATAATTCATCACTATGCTAGGAAATAGCTGCAAACATGGGTACTGTGGTCACAGAAAGAGGCTGATTTCAAAATGCTGCAGTAGGGAGGAGCTGTACAGGAACCGAACTAGCTACGGACTCTGCTGAAGACTTCTGGCCAAACTTAAATGCTGGTTTGGTTCAAGTAATTACTTTCTACTTCAGTGCTGTTAATTCCTCTTATATGGAAACCCTAAAAATAGGGTTTGCAATAAGGCACATTGGTGCTTCTCAGAGTAAATTGCAGGCAATAAACCACAGCTATCGGATTTAAGAAATGTACTGCTTTCCCATAACACCATGAATCCTTAGCCAAGAGTTTAGTGAGATAGGTGCTACCTGCATTTTCAGGTTATAAAGTTTTTTTCCAGGAAACAGAAATCCTTTCTCCAGATTTTATTATGTCATAGCAAGGTATAGTGATCTTACGTGAAATTCTTGCAGAAAGGCTACCTACATTAATGAAGTATGACACTATTCTCATTACGAGGTAACATGATCAGAGAAAACAGTTCGTATCTTTCCAGGCCAGGATGGACAGAGCTTGGAGCAACCTGATCTAGAGGAAGGTGTCCCTACCCATGGCAGTGGATTGGAACATGATGAGCTTTATGGTCCCTTCCAGCCCAAACTATTCCAGGTTCTATGATTCTATGAACTTTCAAGCTTGCAAACAGCCATGTGCCCGCTGGTGTCCTACAAGTCTTTCAGATATCATATATAATCTTGTTGAAGCCCTGAACCCTCACCTCACATTGGCAGCACCTCACGGGCATGAGGTATATTCAAGGGGACACCCTGACCCCCCTTCTGCAGCTTCTTCTAAGGGATTTCAAAGCAAAAAGGACAAGTGAAATATTAGGAAAGGGTTCACAAGCAAACTGCAGAACTAATAGGGACCATCTCCTGAGCAGTGCCTACAAGAGAGGACTTTGGTGCCCTTCCTTCTGCAAAGTCGCTCCTAAGCTCTAAGGAAAGATTGCGTTTTGTCTTTTTCCCCTTTGAAAAAAAGAAAAAATATAAGAATGAAGAAAAAGAAAAATCAAAGTATATGAAATTAATAGAAAACAACTGAAAACGTGAATAAAAGCAAACTTCTTAGCAAGAGCTATCCCTGTCAGGAGGTTTTCCATAAATCCTAACTTCTCATCATCTGAAGATTTACTTCTTTAGCAACAGATGGTGTGACCCTTACTGCAATTAGTTAGCTCTGCTCTTAGAGAGACAGCGCTCTTCAAACCCCAGTGTTGTTGCTGACAGAAACGTTTTTAAAGCACTATGCAAACAAGACTACTTCCTTTAATTGCATCATGCAAATGGGATGAAGAATGGAAGGAGGTGAATATTAAGCACTCAGCCCAAGACGGCTCGGAGATGTAGCCTCCATTTGCAGGATAATATGGGAAACAAAGAGCATCTGCCGAAGGCACCAGCTTGCAA
>CM077881.1:1895000-2067500 GCA_039720435.1 Amazona ochrocephala | reverse complement strand
GGCATATAATTCTTTTTAAAAGAGCAATATTTTGCTTTCTACAATTACCACACCAGTGCTTTTCAAACGAATTTGGCCACAGTGCTTAAGAAGGCAAAAAAACCCACCTGAATTCGTAAGCTGAATATGTATTCAAAAACTATATTAAAAAATTAACAAAGAGAATAGTTTCCCTAAATGTGCTTCTCTCGCTTCTGAGGAAATAATCCTGGGAAAAATGCATATATTTTATGGCCTCATACCTTTCATATCCTGCGCAACTCCATATTAACAGCCACCTTCTTGTTTATTCTGCTTGAAAAGCAAGAACAACCCTTTAGGTGAAATCCATCCCCTTTCCCTGCAGCCTGCTCTGGTGGCAACGTCTTGGCATGGGGGACACTCACACATCATCTGTGCCCCGTGCAGCACTTTCCATTCTTTCCCCCACACATGGACCCAAATTACAGATGTAGTCCCCACTCTGGTCCCCAGCAAGCTGACATCTTGTATGTGGGGTGAAGCATGAGGAGAACCAGGCTGCCCTCACCTCCCATTCTCCCTGAGGAGCCCAAGGCACCAGCATCTGCCTGAGTTTGGCCCAGGTCTGCCAAATAGCTAAGATTCTTAGGACTGTAACCTGCTCTAGTGGAAGGTGTCCCCACCTGTGGCAGGGGATCGGAACTGGATGAGCTTTAAGGTCCCTTCCAACACAAACCAGTCTGGGGCTCTGTGTTTCTATGTTTATCCAAGGGTTAATAGCACTCAACAGTTTTCCTCTAGGAAGTTCCCCAAACATGAGCTATACACACTTTAAAAAGTCCCAGATAACAGCAACCACATAATAAATAAATAAGACTAAAAATTTTTTTCATACTTTCTTATATATATTAATGACCTTAAGTATTCATGTTCTGCTTCTATTGCATTATGTATTTATTTTTAAAGAACTTCTTTATTAGAATTAAAGACAGTACAACAAAAGTTCAACTTTTGTAGCATCCTCAGGATGTGGTTAGCTGAGGGAGAGCTCTTTGGTTAAGGAAGGTTTGCTCCGTCAGCGAGGGTTGCCACCATCTCCAGTGGAGGAAGAATTTATCCCTCAGACCTGGGCTCCACAAAACCACCTTACATGCATAGGGAGGTTTAGGTTAGATACAGGGAACCAATTCTTCCCTGTGAGCCTGGAGAAGAGAAGCTGCATGGAGACCTAAGAGGAGGCTTCCGGTATCTGAAAGGGGCTACAAGGATGCTGGAGAGGGACTCTGTGTCAGGGACTGTAGTGATAGGACAATGGGTGATGTGTTCAAACTGAAACAGGGGAAGTTCAGGTTAGATATAAGGAATTTCTTCCCTGTGAGGGTGCTGAGGCGCTGGCACAGGGTTCCCAGAGAAGCTGTGGCTGCCTCATCCCTGGCAGTGTTCAGGGCCAGGTTGGAAGGGGCTTGGAGCAACCTGCTCTACTGGAAAATATCCCTGTCCGTGGCAGGGGCTTGGAACTGAAGGAGCTTTAAGGTCCCTTCCAACACCCTCCAGGCTGGGATTTTATGATTCTATTCATGGCAGGGAAATTACCTGATGAGGGTTCCCTGCTCTAAACCCCCAAGAGTGTCACTGGAGGGACCACAACAGCCCCTGGCCATGAGGAACGTGTGATGGGTGACAGCAGGGTCCCACAGTTAGTGGGAGGTGTCCCTGCCCATGGCAGGGGGGTTGGAACTCAATGATCTTGAGGTCCTTTCTAACCCTAACTATTCTATGATTCTATGATCACCAGTCACCCCAAAGTACCAGGGCCAAAGGTGAGGCATGAGTGGATGTTTAAAAGGGTTGTGGCATTAACAACCTGCAGGAAACAGTCTCAGCAATACCTGCCATAAGCAGCTTTTACTGCAGAAACAGAAGGAAGGAGGGAATAAAAGATAAACCCAGACATTTAAATGCGCTTCCAGCCAGTACGAAGCTGTTTGTCACAGGCAGGATCCAGGGACACACCGATTGCACAGATACTTTTATTAAAAACCTTCCCAAATTTGTGGGATTTAATGTTAAAGTACCTGTTCACAGAAGGAAATGCATGTTTTTGGGCCATTGTGTAGCACAAGACAGTTGTTAAAACTCTGGAGAGAATGCAGTTCTCCGGTGTTATTTAATATCGTGTCCAAAGATGCCTTCAGTGAGCTGAGCAGGTTTCTTTCTCCCCCTCCCTACCCTGCAAACTGAAGCTTGGGAGTAAAAGCTCTTCTTTATGCAAAATGTGTATGTATATAAAACTCTTAGGTATAGTATTAACATATTTAAATTATCATAAAAATAAATGGCGCACCAAACCCTCAGCTTTTCTTTTTTTTTTTTTTTCCTTTAAAAAATAGTTATGGATATTATTCTCAGGGAAACGTCTTATGTGTGGGCATGCTAAGAATTCATGATTCCATTGCACAGCAGAGAATATGTGAGTTTTATGTGTGATTCACGAAGAAAATTAGGTGTGAAAGTGGGATAAGTACTGGGATGTACAGTAGATAGCTACCTCCAAGGCAAGATTTACATACAGATATTTGTATTGTGTTATGGAACCTACTTATTGTAACCATAAAAATTATTTGTACGTCGATTTCCATGGAGTCAAATTTTAAACACGTAAAAGGCAGTTAATTCTTCCAAACGAGTTTTGAAACAAAATACCAGGGGGACAAGATGCAGCAGAGACTGTAGAAACAGCCTCACCACATGATGCAGCCAATGGTAACCAGAAACTTACAGCAAATGGAAACCAGAAATCTCCATTAAGAGCACTACATAATGTAGAATCAATGTAATCAGACATCACTGCCTGAAAAAAGAGTATTTTACATATTGCTATCCAATCTCTAGAAATGATTTTGCTGTAAGAGGAAGCAGAAAGCATGGAATAACGAAACGAGATGAAATGCTCAAAGCTCAATCGTTGTACTTTTTTATCCGCAGCTTTGAAAGGTGTAAGAAATCCAGTGGAAGTTATTCAAATTTAGAGCGGTGGCAGAAAAATGGGATCCGCAAAATACTAACGGTAATAGCATTCTAATGAAATAAAGGCCTCTGACTTTACCATCCTCTCACAGTTTTTCCCATATTGATAATTATTAACAATCACACTGTGTTCTTATGGCGTACCCGACACTCTCAGGCAGCAAATCATTTTTAATGGAGTGCAAAACAGGGAAACTGAGGGCTGGCTGGATTAACTATTTTGCCCAAGGTCACAAGCAGGTCGATTTATGGGTAGGAACAGAAATTATGCTCAGACTCTATCACTTGAACAACACTGTCAAACACCAGCAGACACATTGCAAAGCAGGAGCATGAATGGTCTCGGCTGATGCACCCCAAAACCCTGCCTGGAGCCCTTCATTCTGGAGGAATTACAGAAAATATGAGTTCTTGGTTTAGATCCAAGCCCACAAACACACAGGTTTACCTGACCGAGGTTCCAGCCATCCCATGGACTACAGCTCTTCCCAAAGCCTTTTTTAAAAATGGCAAGATTCAATTCATATTATGCTCTCACCTGGATTGAAATATCTGGATTTGGTTTTGGCTGGTGTCAAGATGAGGCTGAACAGCATCTTGACTCCAGCATAAATTATCCCTAAAGATGGGATAAAATAGATGGCAGAAATCTGAACTTCAAGCAGGATTTTCCCTTAAATCGAGAGCAAAGTCCTGCTCGAAATAAGCCCTGGGCTGAATACCAACTTCTTTAGCTTCCCATAACCTGTCTGTGCAATTTCCAACCCAACTGACACGGATGGGAATGGATCACCCTACCTGCTCCCAACTGCTTCCCAGACCCTGAGCTTCAGTGGTTGATGAGAGTGCTAAGAAGGAGCCTTTCCCCCTCTTTTAAGCAATAGCAGGGTTACCTTTTCCTGTGCCCCAGCCGAGCAGCACACACACACTTTCACCTCCATGAAGACACGGGCATTTCTCTGCCTCCAAAGAACAGATGACTTTCCCCTCAGAACTACCTCACACCATCGATTTCTTCCCTTACTGTGCTAATCTGCTGCAGGAACATGCCGCAGCTCTGTCTTTCCATGGATGGACTGACCATCTGCTTCATATTCTTAAAGCAGATTTTAGGAGAAACCAGCAAGGTTCATACAAATGCTGTGTATTTTTACTGATATAATCTGTGTTTTCACTTATTCCCACCCAATGCTAAAGACCAGAGAAACAATTCAGGTGCCAGATATCAGTTGCTGACAGCCTTGCCCCCATAGTATCTCTTCCCTCTTAATAAAGTATCAGACTACTCCATTTCTGAGGAAGTTTTCAAAAAGTCTACTCAAAAGCACTAGCAAAAACACTCCTCTACATGGAATAAAATTTTACCTATTGCCCTTACCTCTATTCTGTATGTTTGTGTTTTTGTTGGGGTTTTTTAAAGTGCAACAAATATATTTACTTTTTTAGATATCATTTTATCAGGAAACCCAATAAAAAGATACTAAAGAAGCAAAGTTAGCTATTAGATAACAGTCCTTGCTGCCAAAAGCCATAATCTGACACAGATTGAGCCTGGTACAGTAGTCAATTAATGGCTCAGTGCTCATACAATAATGACCTACTAACCTGACGGTGTGTTGCTCTCACATTTTGCTATCCCCTGGGATGCTACTGTCACTGTGTTATCTATTGCCTGCTTCCCTATCAAAGAAAATAAGCAGAGCTGAAATGTATGTACGCATCAAGCTCTGTAGTTCATTGCACACCAACCCCAGCAACTGGAGGAACAATAGATTTATAAGTTTATCCTACATTAAACCAAACATGCCTGACTGCACTGTAAATTACTAAATAATAAACCAGGTGGTGTAAGATCCTGACTTGGACAGAATATAAAAATCTATCAACCTGTAAAATACAATAACCATAAACGTGCTATGTAGCTGATGGCTCAGGTAAACCATCCACCTCCAGCAACAGAGGTTTTTCTGGAGTAAATTGCAACAAAAGGTTTACTAAATTTAGGTCTTGAGCACTTTTTCATTTTATGCAACACCATCAGTAGGAGAAATATAATTGAGCTAAAACCAGTGGCAAATGTGTTTGTTTTGTTTACATTTCTTTGTCTCTAATGGAGCTATTTCATGGTAATGTGTTATGTTTCCTAGCATATTGCCACGGGCATTTAGTCTGATCTCTAAAGAGAAGATGAACTACTGCATGAGGGCATACTTCTTCAGTATTCAAACTTAACACTCAAATTAGATTGAAGAAGTACAGGAGGTATGAAATGGAGAAAGCCAAAAGGTCAGGCCACTTGCTTCCTTTGAATGGACTAAACTTTGATTTAAAATAAACCCACAGCAACTGTGCTAGTGCAA
Source organism: Amazona ochrocephala (assembly GCA_039720435.1). Lineage (NCBI taxonomy): Eukaryota > Metazoa > Chordata > Aves > Psittaciformes > Psittacidae > Amazona > Amazona ochrocephala. The sequence goes on along the minus strand of CM077881.1, from coordinate 2,062,152 downwards.
TAAAATACTTTGCATGCCGTTGTAGACACCATTAGCCCGACCCCAAATGATATCTGAGATTTTTAATAAGGACAACCTTTTCTACCAAAATTAATTGCCATGAATCACAGGAAACATCCTATCAAGACGTTCAAAATATGGTTCAATAAATTGCAAGTCCAAAGTCTACAATAATAATTAATTCCATTTCAGGAGCTTTTCAATAAGCAAAGCAGGTTAAATTTCTATGATTTGCAAACAGTGTTTACATTCATAGAGGGACAACTAATTGCTGCACGGCTTGACATCATTATAGGGAAATACTAGGGGATGCAGACAGTTTAATTAGGGGTGGCTTTAAGTTCACAATATGACTGGTATCATAGTGCTTTACTAATGTGCTTATATAGGATGATCATACAGGCAGATGATTACATTTTTTCTTTCTGTATGCTTTGTCTTTACGACAGAAAATAAAGGAATTTTTTGCATACATGCAAGCTGACACAGTATATATTTCCCTCTCAGTTTTATTCACTTGCTTTACAGACCATAAAGAACTGTTTCTTAACCTAACAAAGTGCATACTCAATTGAAGATACACATATTTTGCTGATACATGAGCAAAACACATACAAGTTGTGTGCTCAGCCTCTCCCAAGTTCTACTATTTGATTCTAAGCACCGTAAACTCCTACTGAAATTAATGGGGACTCAGCGCTCCATAAACAGAGCTGGGTCTGACTGGATTGAACCCCACCTGAAACATGCAGACACATCTAATGGGATCCAAGGATGCCCTCCCACCTTTTGGCGGGGGGGGAGGGGGGGAATGGAAACTGCCTTGCAGGAAGCACTTCATTTCAGCAACGCAGGTGCCCATGGGAACTTCTTCAGCCTCTTCAGTGAAGCTCTTCCACTTCCCACCAATATGTAAAGCATCCCCCAAACCCACTCCCAGCACCATAGATGGGCGCTTTCATCACCAAACAACCAGCATAAGGGAAACAGGGAGGACAGGAGTGTTGAGCCACGGTAGTGCTTGAATACATGACAAGAACAAATGATGTCAACACTACGATGTCTTGAGCAAAACGGGGCTGAAACATCAGGTAAGGAGGACACGTGAGTGGAACACAGTAGCATCTGGTTGGCACATGGTTGTGGGCAGGCCACCATGTACCTGTCAGATCAGGCAGGCTTGGAGGTACTCAGTGTCACAACTGAAGCCTTTTGTGACTCTAACCCAAGAAACTCAATGAACAATATCAGTACAAAAACACCTTATAGACAATGAAAACCAATCATCTGCCAAGGGTTAGTGTAAAGGTTGCTGTTACAGCTCAGGTTCATCATTGAGTCTTTTTTCACTTGATATGGTTGAGACAGATCTCCTCACTATGAAATGAAACCATGTTCAGGAGACATTTAAAAGGCAAGAAATATTTCAGAAACCAACTTAGAATAAGGAAAAAAAATACTATATCCAATTGAAAGTGCAAAGGTAACTTAGATAATAAGAATACAAGTGCCTGCTGACACTGGAATTTGGCCAGGACAGTGGTGCACCCACTGCTGCACTGAATGCCATGGGATCTCTGCAAGCACAGGCTTGGGGCCCCATCCCAAGGACCCAGCAGTGCCTCTTCAGTGGATGTACATGGGTACAGGAGACAGGAATCAACAGCAGTCTTCTCCTTGGTGCTTAGTTGAGAAAGCCACACCACAGCTCCAAACTAACCATGCCGTGGCTGAGTCCTGCTCCGCTGAACAATGGCATCTCTCTGCGTAGGAGCATCTCTGTCACATGCCAACAACACTGGGCAAATGCTGATAGCATGGCAAAGACTGCCTTTATTCAACATGTCTACATTCAGAAGTTTTTAGTTTATAAACAAAACCACTGGAAATGTTCTGGAAGGAGACTGAAAACTGTGAAATTCCATGTAGTTGATTGCGGTTTAGTCTTAGACATGTGGAAAAAGCTTAGCCTAAGAAGGTAATGAAGGCAATGAGCTATTATTGCATGCCACAGTGTCCATGGAAAGCTTTTCTGCACTAGCTAGAAATAGTTTTCTGGCAGTACATTTTTGATATGTAACTCCATGTTACAATAGTTGGCAATGGTGAAGTTGTTATGGTCTATTTATCTTTATTTAATTATTTTTAAGCACCCGTCACTGTAGCATCTGGATTCATTACAAAGATTAAATGTAACAGTACATTAAATTAAATTGTCTATAGTGGAAAATACAAAGTGTTACCAGCCCCACACTACCCCGGCCTATCCAATAACAATAACAGCAACAGCAAAACCCAAAATCAACAAGCAAAGTCCAATGGACAGGGACATGATCAAAGCCAAACAGATGCATTTTATATGTGTGACATGAGGGCATGTGGAATCAGGTACCCAACAAAGGTGTCTGAAACATGAAGGATCTACTTTTGAAGCAGCTTACCTCCAAGAATGCATTTTTCTTCGAGCTAAGAAGCTGAGGAGATGCTGAATGCATGAAGAGGTACAGAGGAGCTTGTGTTTAGAAAACCAGGACTATAAATATCCTAGAATCATAGAATCCCAGGCTGGTTTGGGTGGGAAGGGACCTTGAAACTCATCCAGCTCCAACCCACTGCAAAGGGCAAGGACGCCTTCCACTAGAGCAGGTTGCTCCAAGCCCCATCCAACCTGGCCTTTCACCATTCAGTGTTCTGGAGTGGAGAGCAACCTAATAACATTTAAAAGAGGTAAATTTGCTTTCTTGTTGTATACAACTCTATTGATCTCCCATTCTACACTTTAAGAAAGTGCTGAGATCATTGCATGTCTTTTAATAGATTTGACTCCTGAGACAAACATGTTGAGGGCTGTCATCATCAAGATGCCTGCTGTCATAGTGCCATCTTCTTAACCTAACATAAGGAAAATCATATTTAGTGAACAAGGAAATTACTTTGGGTATGTATCATTCAAATCCTTGAGGATTATTGGCTAATTAGGAGCACAGTAATGTAAATTTGCCTTGTGTCAGGTTTTCAGGAACAGTAAAATAACATAATTAAGCAGTGAACAAAGTAGATCATTTAAGCTACTCTTCACTGACAAATGTATATGATGTCTAAATATACGATGGGTTTCTAAACTAGTAACTAATGAGAACTGACTGTACTCACTGGAAAGTGTGAAACAATGGTTTAAGAGTAATCGAGTATGTTAGTCTAGAGTAAACAGCTATAACTCATACTCAGTTCTACTAAGGAGGAGGGTGATGTTTCCAGTCTCTCTGGCTACAAACCCATGTCACTGGCTGGGGGACAGAGGTGCAGTCTGAGTAGGTGCACAGCTGAGGCACCTCAGATATCTTCTTCCTCAGTTTAACAAGCAGCTAGTGAATATACGCAGCTGCACCAAAGCCACATGGAAATTCAGCCTAAAACCATGCAAAGTCTTTTTATATGCAATTGCATACATGTTTGGGGGTTTTATAACCTCATTCTTCTTTCTTTTCTGCCTTGGCTCATTCACCTTCTTTTTCCTGGGTGGCAACTTTGCATGACACGCAACTATCAGAGCATCGCACTACTTGGTGCATGACCCCTGCTTCACATCTCGTTCAAGCAGCTCTGTCTGAAGTCAGTGTCTGCAAGGTACTCTTACACGAGGAAAGGGGCATGAATCAGAGAACAAAGTGGCACAAGCTGGTGGCAGAGATCAGCCAAATGCAGAGGATGCTCACTTCTCCATAGAGCCCCCAGCACTCCCACAGCCTGGAGCTAATAAGTGCCATGCTTGAAAAAATAAAGGGTGCCCAGGACTTCACTTTCTCCCATTCATGTAATTTGTTGGCCCATTCACTCCTACCCTTTCCTTCTTTCTCATACCAACATTAATATTCCTGCAACTTCTGCAAATTACCATGATTATAATATCCAGCTGCATCCAAACCATGAAGCAATGATCTCCTACGCCTGATTTATTGTGGCCGTTTTCACAACGCCAATACTAGGAATAACCTTTAGAATGCAGAAAGTCATAATTGTCAGAGCTCCAGCTTCATGTAAGGAAGGCACAGAAAAGGCATGAGGTGTGGACGGGTTAGCAGAGACACCCTATGCCCTTATCTACTCAACAACACCAGACTTCATCCCAGAAGATGAGAGACACTAGATCACCTTTCTAGCAAACAATAAGGAAACTGCAGAAGTGCTGGGATGGTTTATGACATTATTGCAAACAACAACAGTGTTGTCCTAATTCAAGTCATATGGGCACCAACGCTCAAACATCGAAGAAAAGTCTAATTGCTAAACATTGCACCTCTGCTAATGTCAGAAAACTCCAACAATTAAGTGTTCAAACATACCATTCCTCTCACTGCAAAGGCATATAATTTACTTTTGTTTTCCACACCAGAGTTTGCAATTACTTTGAATAAGTCATTTACAACTGTCTTCTAATCAAAAAGATAATACATACAATAAGTGTTTCAGAGCAATTAAATCTTTTTTCTACCATTAACTAAAAAAAGTTATTTTGCAGCCTTTTTGTGCTGGAATGTAACAGCACAAATACAGTGCTTTGTTATCAATTCAAAAATTGAAACCTCTCTGCATCTTTTTTTTCCTTCTGGATTCAAGTTAAGTAAAATTGCCTTCCATGAGAAACGATGCAAATTATCAAAGACTTCTTTTTAAACAAGCCGAGAGGGTACGGTAGCAAATGCGTTCCTTCCAAAGTAATTGGAATTTCTATCTAAATTATTCTTGGACAAATTAAAAGTGCCAAATATAAGTCAATTTTTATTGGGAAGAATTCTATTATAGTTTGCAATAAAGGGAAACTAAAAAAGCATGCCATGAAATCCTTGGAAAAGTGGAAAGTATTTTAGGAAGGGCTCTCAGCCTCCTATGATGCTTATTAAAAGCTACTTTCAATGAGATGATTAGCAAGAAAATTGTCAACTAAGCAGAGAAAAAAATTACTTCTTAGACTAATCAGTACATCACTGAATTAGTTCTTTCCTTCTTTAGCGGTAATATCCATCTGATGGACTTGTCACCATAAAGGCTATTTTGATTTTATATGCTCTAGGTTTTGAATATTAATTTTCATGCAAAAGGAAAGTAATTTTGCAGCTAAAACCTCCACGCTCCTTTCTGGCTCCTAATTGCAGCACAGAAAAGTGCAGTTGTCACCCCAAAATGAAGTCATTTTTAGCCCTCTGTGTCTAATCGTGGTGTGAGCCAGTAAAATAAATCAGCAAGGAGTAAAAGTAAAATTTGCAATAACCCAACACTACTGCCTCATCCTCCCACATCTCAGGACATAAAACTTACTGTCAGAGGAACTCACAGCATGAGAATTAATCAAGGAACTCTTAAAATACTCCAAGCACCTTCCTTCTGATGACTAATTTGCCTTTCCTATTGCAAACTACTAATTTTTTATCTCAATCGATATGTACAAATATACCTCCCCATCAATCACCCGGGCAAGGACAAACTTCCACTATTTATGTAACACTGACTACAAGATGAAACAAAAATTGACCACAGCAAACCTAGGCAGGCCACGACAGCACAGGAGGGAGGGAGGGAAGGGGAAAGGAGGGATGGGAGCAAATGCAATGGGCATGCTGAGGAGGAACAAAGGGCTGGTGGCAGCAGAAAGCTTCACGGGGCAGCACATATGAAACAGAGGTGCAGGAAAATTGGGAGGTGGTAGAGCAATGGAAAGAGACAGGAAGAAATACCCAAAAAAAGAGCTGAAGTCCCAGAGGAAGAAGTTCAGAATGAGCAGGAAAAGAGGAACTATAGAAATATGTCTGAAATGTAAGGAAAGTGCTCAGGATTGCTCTCTGGAGTGGGGACAGGCCAGAAGTAGTACAGGTACTGCTCAAATTGAATCAAAGTGATCCCAGCAGAACCCAGGAGGCTTCTGGTATGTAAAACTCAGGGCAATTTTCTCTATCCAGTTGACAAACAAAGAGGACTCCATGGCTGCATGAAGATCTGCTACCAAGATTCCTTACCAAGAAATCACAGCAGCCGTGTAGTCCAATATTTCAGGAGGTTGAGTGCAGCAGAGAAAGGAGAAGAAAACATCAGGACAAAGCACTGGAAACATACCACATGAATTCCTGAGCACTGACTTAGAACAGAAGGATCTTGAAAGTTGGGTCTGCTATTTTTCATAGGCAGTATCCACATTTTGCTGACAAAAATAGACCAATGGCTTAATCACCAATCTAAAGCCACTTTTGGCAAAAATTCTACTAATCATTCCAAATCAAGACACATGCTGACACTGTTAAGAAAAAACTGAGCAGCCCAAAATAGGAGATAGACGTGGCAAGGACTTGCTTTAGTGAAGTGCTTTGGATATGTTTAGTTCTGAAGACGAAGTTGGGCTGATGGACCTTAGCAGGACTGCACCTGTGAGAAAGTCATATTATTAAGGTTACAGATGTGCTTAATTACCTCCATGAAATATGGTCCAATTTGTTAATTTAAGTGAGCAAAGTAGTAAATCATGTTAAATACTATGGCACTGTGGTGCTGCTTCTGAGCAAACTGATTTTATGTAAAATGAGATATTTAATTCCAGAGTTGAGGACTCCCTCTCCCTCTTCTGTGGCACCTGCACGTTTTTCTCCCCTACCAAAAGCAGACGCAGCACAATACAGAAGACTTTTAAGGGTATAAACACTAACCTCCATGAGACAAGGCAGAGACATATGTACAGCGATCTCCGCTTGTTTCAAAACTAGACAACGTATTTCCCTAATCCTTTTGATGCTAATCAATTCAGTTCATTAAACCCTGGCTAAGAATTTCAAATCAGAGATAAGTTTACACATATTATTAAAACAAAACAACAACAAACCCCCAAACCCACACAAGGAAGAAAATCCTCCCCACTGCATCTCTTTTCCTCTCTACCACAAAAAGGCTCGAGAGACTCTAAATTTGACTCTTGGTACTACTCATCAGATCAGGTTTATTAATTAAGACAAGGAACTTATTGGAATTTACCTTAAACGACCACACAAGGTACATTACTAGAATAATCTGCTTATAAAGAATAGAAACGAAGGAGAAGGGTAACTGCAATTCATGCGGTGTCAGAAAAGGTTATTACACCCACCCTGATGACTTACAACATCCCTTTAGCAAAACAATGCACTCCTCTCTGATCTTAAGTTAAGGAATTTAATAAATGGAACAAAGAAAATAAATGTGGATCCTCTAAATATTATAACAACATAATAAATGTTTCCAAATTTGAATTCTTTGAATTATTTGAATTGAATTATTCGTATTATTTGAATTATTTGCATGATTCTTTCACACTGCAGAGCACTTCAGACGACATTGTACCTGCTAACAGCAAACCAGACAAGTGGCTTTACAGCAGAATGACTGCTGCTATGGTCAAAAGGATTTTTTAATTCATTTATATTCACAGGACATCTTTTAGACTCCCCTTTTTTTACATGAAAGGGGCCTACAGCATTCAAAATAAGCTCAGTGGGAAGAGGTAAAGGCTGGAAGCTATAGCCCATGTTTACACAACTCTGGCTCATGTCCTTGCTTCCCTTTGCTGCATGCCAGCCCTTTGCCCATTGTTGGCGTGCATCATACCTGGTCCAAATACCCACGCTACTGAGAGCAGAAGGGGGACATATGGAGGGAAAGGAGAGCCTGTGGTCTAGAGGGTATTGCACAGCAGTTCAGGACAGTTTATATTTGAAATAAGTCTGGCTAGAATTTGCAGATGGCAGTTTCTTGCGGTAGCTCTCAAAGTGCTGTAAATTTTGTTGTTACATCTGCTGCATCGTCCTCTCCTGATGAATGTTGGAATGGGAAATAAAAGCCTAAATCAGCTCCCTGGAAAAAGAGAGAAAAAGCAAACCTAAACTAACCTAAGTCTTGGAAAACCTGAGGAAGACTGGTAAATTGAACGCTTGTCCACTGATTCCCTTTCAAATGGTCAGAAGGTATAAAATCATTTTTAAAGGGAATCTTCTACTTTGGGAAATAGCACCTCAACTCAATCTGATCTGGAAGGGCCCTGGTCAAATTCTCATTCATATACACAATATCAGGCAGCATTGTGTCTTAAGATTATTGGGATATGCTGAATATTAATTTAGCTCTGTGCTTACAAAATGACTAACTCAATCAGTGAATTTATTGGAGACATATTTAAGAACGGGTATTTATGGATTAGGAACAGATTTTAGAAATGAAATGGGAGACAATCTAACAAATCTATCAGGAATAAGATCAACAACTTAAAGTTTAAACCAATCATCTTGAGTATATATTTGAACTTGGATATGCAGATGTGATGCACAAGTCCCAATGGTTCAGCAATACACTCAAAGGATCAACAGCCCTATAGACAGCTAAATTACTCGGAAAGCCAGGGAATTTATCAAACATGAATTTCAAAGTGGATTCTAGCCTGCAGGAAAAAGTGGAAGTGCCCATTAATGTACATACAAAATAAATGTTGTCTGCAAGCTCATTCAACTATTTATTTTTGATACAGAACTGGCTAAAGATTTTTAATTTACATAAAAAGGTACAAAGACTGTAACCCCTTTGATGGAAGAGATGGGAATAAATATCATGCAAAAGAGGTTTTGTTTGCTTTTTGAAGAAGCACTAACAACCTCACAGGTACAACACAAAGGAATCATTTACGCTCTTTCACATCTATTAGTGCATTATTTATAACTAACTCCAATTTGAGAATGTTAGCATTAAATATGTTTCTCACATGTAGAGGAAATTCTTACAAACTGATCATATATTATGGATGAAAATTGTAACAGCTACACTGAAACTAGTTAAAGCAGACACGTCTGAATTGAATGAACACTGAAGTATGCCCAAGCCCTTGCTGCGTTAGGTGCTGCCTAACTATTTATTTCACTGACCAAACCAAAAGAAAAGAAGTTAAATTCATGTAGTGTTGACGGATCATTTATCAAAATAATTCGGTTTTAATAATAAAATATATCACAGCCAGGATTAATAAAGAATAAAAATAATTGAATCACAGGCCTTTCAGAACCAAGACCCTGCTTTGTCTCTATAGAAGAAGGGCCTAAGCATCATTTAAATCAGAAGAAATTACACATAAATTATATATTCTAAACTTATAGTTACATGTTTTTAAATAAAATATATATCTCACCCATAAAAGAAATAATCTTAAATCCTCCTAACTATTTTTAAGGTGTTGCCTATTGCCCAACACAAACTCAGCAAAATTGGCATTCAGGCATTGAATTGGCATTCAAGAGAAACTCATTAAATACATTGTAATCCACAGGATTTATACCTTTGGTCTTGTGACTCAGGGAGTTTTTTTAAAGCCCCAAACTATTTGAACCAAGTTGCTATGTCTGTCTCTCAGCTTTCCTGAACTTTAAATTAAGTCCCTAACTCTTTTCAGACCCAAGAACCAGATTACGAGTACTTACTGTTCTTAATAATAACAGATTTCACCCCTCATTTTTAAAGATGTGTGACTGACAATACTGTGTTTCATAAAAATCTAATGGCACATAAACTGTTTTTATTCACATCAGGATTACCCCTTCCATTCAAATAGGATCCATTGGCAAAGACCTGCTTGAAGAACCTGCCATTGCGATGGCTAGCCCGAATCTCACACATATGAACAATGACTAACATAAGGCCTCACAAAACAGTATTTCAGATGAAATACTTTATTGTTTTAAATAATTTGGCCATAACACAAATGGTGTTCATATTAAAGCATGCCTGCATGACCTGATGGGCAGAGGTATGGGTAGACTCAAGTGAGAGGGGGCTGGAGACCACATCAGCACATCCCTCACCATGGACAGCTGATACTTTTGGCACCAATTACAGAGGAAGTCACAGGTAAGAAACACTTTATACTTTTTTCAGTTGAAAATTTAAACCCTAATTCCAGTTCTGCAACACATCTGTCACTGAACAGTAGCCCTATTCTCCAAAGTGAGTAAAAGTAGAAGCAAGGAGATGAATTCTAGCAGCTATCCCACAAACCAACCTGCATGTGAAAACCCATATGGTGTGTGCAGACCACTTAGCACGGCCTTACAAACTGCAGCCACCTCTATGAAAGGGGGATTATATCTGAATTTAAGAAGATAAATCACACAGGGGACTCTCATGATTTATTCAATTTCCTCATAAACAAGAGGATGTTTGCTTGAATGTTAAAGTCTTCAACATGTTGGAAGATATTTGTCTATAAGACCCGTGATTGAGATAAAATGATTTTTTACTTTATAATACCTCACACATAATAAATATTTGTTTAACAAAGCCTGCATGAACTTCATGCATTAATCAAAATTGAATGTAGCATAATAAACTCAAAAGTCATATTCCAAATGATAAATAAACTAATATTAGCCTTGCGTGTTCATTAATAATGCAAGTTCTTGACAGTTCACAAACACAACTGATACACTTACTTGAAGAATTACGTTTCTAAAATATTAGTTTCCATATTCCATTCATTCAGGATCCAAACTAATAAAAAGCACATTCCAGGTGTTCTCCAAATTTAAGCCCATCACTTCATTACCCTCTTGATGTGCTTGCAGAAGCACTGGAGACAAATGTGATGTTATCATGGAAATAAACATCATTACCTGTTCTTGAGAGAGGACTTCTTTACTACAGAAGTCCCCACTCAGCAAAGATTTCACCATTGGTCACCAGCCCCTGAGATACTCAGTTTGGTGGTTTGTATCCTTAAAACTAATATGATTTTTACCTAAGAAGTATCACAGAATCTAACTGGAAAACAATATCAATATCGTCCTATATTAACTTTGCATACGACCAACATATGTCCTAAGAGCCCAGAAATGTATTCTCCCCTTAAAAAGAGCTTAAATAACCACCAAACCAAAACTCCACAAAATGAAGAGCAGTTCTTACTAGTAAATGTATTTAGAACAGAAGCAGAGGAGCATTTCTGCCCAGCAGCACCCATCAGGAGCCACAAGCTGGACTGGCCAGAAGGGCATCCATAGGCACCGTGGTCCATGAGCAAAGCAAGGGCTGGCTGGCAGCTGGGAAGATGCTTTTACTTTTTTACCTCCATAAGCCAGCATTTATCCAATTAGGGGAATGAACAACATTGCAAACTCCTCTGAGACTGAGTAATAAACCTGTATCAGTCCTCAAGTGGGCCAGACTCAGAGAAACGATTTTAAATGTGTTGTATCACCAAACAACAGAGGCGACCAATGTTTCAGGGTTTTCACTGCAAATATTCACCTCCACACTACACAAAACCTTGTCTGCCTGCTCCGCTCTGCAGTGTGACTTGGTAAATCATGTCAATGAACAATTTTGATTGCTTGTGAGCCAAACTCTGTGGTTATTCCGTACTCAGAAGCCAAGCATTTAGCTGGTTTCGAAAGCCTACATGCAGCCTATCGTGAACTGGTGCCTTTGTGCTTGTAAGCAGAGAGTAAGATGATCACACCTACAAATTCAAACATTCAGCATTCACTCTCCACAAAAGAATCTGAATATTTGTTTTGAAATTAATTTCTTTTCTTAACAAATATTCTTGACAACAAATTCTTTCATTAGAATACTGATTTAACAACAAAAAAATTTATTATAAAGTAAGCATATTGCCAAGACAAATGTGGTTTAAAATCTGAGCACATACCCATGGAAAGTGCTTGGATGCCAGATGCTGCATGAGTTTTTGTCTATACACAGTTGATCTATGCATATATATGCATATATATGGCATTTTTTTGCATCTACTGTCTTTAATGCATTAGGAAAGTTATCATACCCATCAGTATCCAGAATAGAGGCAGAAACACAAGTAAATGACATCCTTACTACTCCATATTTTATGCCTTGTTTTTATTTCCTTTACTTGCCTTTCAGTGTAAACAGTAGATGTTGTTATAAGAGGTCAGTTTTATATGCTGGTGCACCACTGAACTGTTTAGGTTTAAAATGACACTACTGTTTAAGACCCAGTAATTTTCAGAACATATGATTTACTGCTCTGGCACTCTATAAGCCTCATTTCATACCTCCAAGAATGAACTAGTCAAAGTGTTAAATAAACATGAAGTATAAGGCTTGTTTTCTTTCCAAAAGTGCAAGCACTGTGTTACTCTAATGATTAAATATTGTTTAAATCTACAACTGAGTGACTAGTTTCACAGTCGATTCTTTCCCTGTGCTTCATTTTATGTATTAATTATTTTGTGTTCAGACAAAGGCTTTAATTAAGAAGCACAAAGAGTTTCTGAAGAGTGAAGAAGTAATGGTTTCATCTGCATTAAACTGATTATAAACAGTTACATTTCTGAAGAAAAAAGGCATCAGGGAGAAAAAGAAAGGAGAAAAAAATCTTAACTAAGCCTGAATCCATCAGAGATGAAAGACCCTGATCCCATCTCTCATTCCAGCGCACACTTCCAAAGGGCCCAGGGCAAAGCAACCCCATTTACTGATGCCCGGGAGCCATGCCCTGAGCCAAAGGCATGGACAAAACCCAAAAATGTCAGATTTGGAGGAGCTAACCTGTTACTGGGGATGTGCAGAGGCACCAGCGCATCCCACAGCCTTCCTGAACCAGGATCCGTGCTCACCCCTGCCCTCCAGGGATTGCACAGCCAGCAGTCTTTGGATGAGTTTTAAAACTCGGTATATTCAGCAAACTATCATTAGCCATGATGTTCCCAAGATAAAGAAGAGATACTGCTACATCAGTGCGACCCTCTGAATCCTAGAAAAATATCACCTGTGGGAACAGAGCACTAAAATCAGCCCCTTGCTCCAACAAATTTTAACAGCAATTTTAAGCAGATTAGTAAAACTCCTTAATGCAAAGTAATACAGGTCATTAAATCCTCAGAAAGGTCCATGCCATAGCAACAACCTCGTACAAAGATTAGTACAATCAGCAAGAGGAAAAACCTCAAGAGGGAAAGGTGCCCATGTGATAACTTCAGTGAAACCCACCCTCCAGGGAAAGCATCTGAGGCTTGTGCTTTCCATGTGTTTAAGCACAGGATTTTGAGAAAATGTATCTTTTTATGGCCATGTCAATATAAACAAGTTAAAAAAGAAGAGCAAGAAGGAGTGTTGAAGTGTCAAAAAGAAGGTGACTTTAAGTTTAGCAAGAAAACATGTTCAATGTGCTTTTTGTTATTGCAGGCCTGATAGCAAACTTACTCAAGTTTGTTAGAAGTCATTCCACCTACTATAAAGCACTTGGCATCAAAGCCTGTTTCTGGAAATTAACATCACTCATGTAGAATCATAGTACACTACAGACCAATGTTCACAGTGACTTCAAGTCCCTCATCTACAGCCCCATTCCCATGCTTATAAATTTGCTAAACCTCATCTCAGACTGAAAAACTTCTTTCTGGATAATGCCTTTGACAGGCTAAACTTATTGGAAGTTTTGCCTCTTATATTGATCAGTGGAGTTTCCAACCAGAATGGCTCCTCATTGCCAGGAAGCAGCGATGGGCATGTGGAATGAAGGTGCTGGGCTGCCTCTGCTGCAGCATGGCATCAGCCACCTCTGGACCAGGAGGATGCTGAAGATATTCAATCAAAAACTTTCCAGAATGGAAAGGAGGACTTGAAACTCAGCCTTTTTGCCAGCAATTTGAATTTGAACAGATTTCTGCAGGAACAGTCATGGGGGAAAGGAGGAGAATGAGGTTTGGGTTGTTTGATAAACCTTGGTGCGTCAGGCTGAGGGATCCCAGTGGTAACTCCTGACAAGCATCTTTGCAAACTCTGTGCCTGCTCTGCCTCTACAAGAGGTAAATTATAGTTGAAAGCTTCGTGGTTTGCATTACACACAGATTACTAGTGATTCCTAACCTGCACCACTTTGCCACAAGGTGTGCATGCCAGTCCTGTGCACTGGATCAAATGTGGGATGTGGCATCTGTGCAGGTAGTACTGCAACATCTACAGGGGTTCATATTCCTCAGTCTTCTGCCTTAGTGACATTAAATCAGACCCTTAATGACTTTTGAATTCAGGGGTTAAATCAGATCCTTAACATCAACTGTATCTAGGGATTAAATCAGACCCTTAAGGTCTAGTGGGAGATGTCCTTGCCCATGGCAGGGGAGTTGGAACTAGGTGATCGTAATGTGCCTTCCATTCTATGGTTCTGATTCTATGATTTGAATGTGGGGGTTAAATCAGACCCTTAAAATAATTTGAATTTAGGGGGTTTTCTGCAGTTTAACGCAGGTCTACCTTTTACTAACAGCCACATCCTCCAGCTCTGACATGACTGAAGATAAAAGATCTGTAGGGAAATGTAGAATCAAGAGCCATAAGACACTGGGTTACAGTTCATCAGAATTTGCAATTTAAGTATACGATGACTGAAAAAGATGTAAGTGTGTGGTGAAAGGTATATTTTCTCCAATCCATCTGCAGGGTGTTTAATTAAAGCCACCAACAGCCTGCAAAAAGAGTGTAAAACACAATTATCAAGTGAGCGCTTCCTCATGGTAATGCAATTTATAACCCACAACTTCCCCCAACTGCTAAAAACAAATGGATAAATAAATGACTAGGTAAATAAATACATAACTAGAGAAATAAATTAATTAATAGATAAATAAATAAATAAATAAATAAATGAAAGGTAAATAAGTGAATAAGAAAAAGTGGGGCCTTTTCTTATCGCCACGGCAAGTGTTCCAGTGCACATGTACACGCTGACAGCTCAAGGTGGTGGGATCTCCAGGGGTGCAAAGCACTTTCCCATGAGAAGTGCAGATAATTACACACAAGAAAAATGGGGAAAAATCAGATCAGTAAGTTATTCACTGTTTTCCATGATATTGAGAGTTCTATATTAAATGATTAGGAAAAAAGCAGAGAGTATTCCCATCAAAACTTTCTTTTTTCAGGAAGCAGCTCCTGAAAAATATATATGAGAAAACTGCATCATAGGATGCACAGAGCACTGGAGATGTTATCCCATGCTGGAAAAATACTGGAGGGAAGTTTAAAGTGCCCTACCTGATGCGATAAAAATCCCAGTACAGTACATCCTAAACTTTGTATTCTTCATTTAACAAAAGACACTGCCACAGATAAGTATCAGAACAGATTTGTTAACGCCGCACTATTGGCAGCTAAAAACAGATCACTGTAGACTGGAAGACTGAACAACTGCCAGCTGGTAATAAATGGATAGCTCAGCCTAAGGATTTACTGCCAATGGGGGGGGGGGGGGGGGGGGGGGCAGGGAAGGAGAGCTATGTGAACAGAAATAAACTGAGAGAATTGAAGAAAACACAAAATTTCTTGCAGGCTTCCTTCAAAATACAAATTGCTTGACAAGAGCCAGGGGAAAAAAAGAGAAACCTCTAATAATGGGAAGAAAGCTGCTGGGCTCCTCCTCTGCCCAGCCCCCCATCCTGCAGCATCACCCATAGGAAAGTTTCACCCCAAAAAACTATTAAAAAAACCCATAAATCTTATTTTCAGATAACATTTGCTAAAACTGTGTGTGCCCAAGCAGAGACGCAGCTCTTCTGTCTTGATCATGACGGGTAGAGATGCGCAAACAAATATCTTGCATAGGCGCGCAAGATGATGGTCTAACTCAGACACCAACACTCCTGGGCTAGCCATTCAGTTTGCACCGCTGGTGCCCTTCAGGCCATAGGTTCCAAGGCTTCCATTGGATATAAGGACGTCTTCAACTGTTCAAACGGGGGGATTTGGAGCAACTTGCTCTAGAGGGATTTGTCACCAGCAGAGATGCCACTTGACGCTGTTCACATTCCAAGCTGGATTTGTGGGCATATCCAACTGTACTTTTCAATATTATTTTAGGAAAAGTATCTAAATGGTCTGGAGAAAGGACAGTGCAGACCTGCGCCTGATTCTGTACGCATGTACACAGGGGTGCAATCGGTACAGCAACACCAGCACACAATAGGTATAAGGCTTTTTTTTCCCTAGGGCATTATTAACTGGACCTATCAGATACAAATTTCTATGCGACACGTTATTGATGTTCACATACCATATAGTAATAGTTTCAGGACAAGACAGCTGTACAGTAGTTTGTGATGGTTAAAGGTGCCAATGTGAAGTCCCAGTGAAGAGGACCAGTCAGCACGGAGGGTCTGGAGCAGCACTAACAAGCCCTGCTAACTCTGTATAGAAAAAGAAATCAAAAGGAAGAAAAAGTTCCCCAGCAAACTGGAAGATATGAATTTGATAATTACTTGGAACCAAATTAATATCAGGATGGCTGCCATTATTCTCTGAGGACAACCATTTCATCTCCTGTGCAGGTGTACTCTCCAAGAGTGGATCACGCTGATGAAAGACTGCAAGAATTTCAATGACACCTTGAGGGATCTTATGAATAAAATATCAAAAATGGACATCTCCTTTGTACAGGAAGATTTTAATGCAAAAACTGTAACAGGTTTATAAGTTACACCAAGAAAATAAGGAAGGTTTATTCTGTCTTTGGCTGAAGACAGACAGATATTGCCAAGTCAAAGTTTTTTCATAGCCACAAGAGACTCCTCTTTCAAAAGCTCACATTACCTCTGTGCTGGTCTCTTATCTAAGCAGATTAACTACACACTCATAAACCAACACAACTAAGAAGTGACCCTTTCTCCTCCAAGGCCTGAAAAGCAGAAAACTGGCACAAGCAGGTTTGGGGTCAGGATTTACCAAATCTCTGCTTTTTCACTGGGCACTTTACAAAAACAGGCCACAGAGAGCAAAGCACAGCAAAGGTGGAGTTAATAACAAAAAAGGCACAATAGCCTTGTCCTGAAGGAAGGAGAAAACAGTGATCAAGGGCAACAAACAGTAAAACTACACCCAAATGAATATTAAAGCCATTAACATGGCTGAGATAGACTTTTTCCGTGCCCTACGTTTCATCTGCGTGTCATGCTGAAGTGATGCACATCACCTTGGAAGAGCCTGAGGCAGCAAGCACCTGTGAACACCCCACCATTTCCATTCAAGAAAGGATGATAAAAGGAAGGGGTGTGCTGATGGGTGATGTGGGGCAGGACAGAGCAAGTAAAGGAGAAGTGGTGGGGAAGACAACTTCAGGGATATTTTGTGTTGGCTGGGAAAGTGCAGCTGAGCTGGAGAGGGTGGCTCCACAGTCATTAGAGTAAGAGTGGGGCAGGGAAGGGTGCTAATTATAGATAGAGGACAAAAGCACTTGAAGCCATGTGGAAGCCAAAACTCTCCTTCATTAACAAGACTGGGGATGTTCACCTATAAACCTAAAAGATCCCTGAGGTGCAATTCATCATAGAAGCATCATATAATCACAGAACAGTTTGCGTTGGAAGGGCCCTTAAAGCTCATCCAGTTCCAACCCCTGCCACAGGCAGGGACACCTTCCACCAGAGCAGGTTGCTCCAAGCCGTGTCCAACCTGGCCTTGAACACTGCCAGGGATGGGGCAGCCACAAGTCCCATGATACTTGTGAAATTATGTGCCACCACTTTCCACAAGGTTTTAAGCTCTGTCCTTTTGATGGGTGGGCAGGGGGGGAAGAGAAGTTCAGAAGGGTTAGGTCAAGAGCAGAGTTCCGTGAAGCATCCCATCCTGGCATAGCTCACACTGCCAAAGCAGGACATGCAGCAAGAGGTTTTTCTAGGGAACACTCTGGAAGCAAGCACAGTTCACATGGCTGCTGGAAGGGCTCTTCAATGTATTTCTTCAGAGGAAAGAAGGCTCGGGGGGGACCTTATTGCCCCTACAACTGCCTGACAAGTGGATGGAGCCGGGAGGGGGCTGGGCTCTGCTCCCAAGGAGCAAGGGATAGGACAAGTGGAAACGGCCTCAAGCTGCACCAGGTGAGGTTTAGATGGAGATGAGGAGCAATTCCTTCCCCAAGGGGTGCTCAGGCATTGGAACAGGCTGCCCAGGGCAGTGCTGCAGTCACCTGCTCTGAGAGTGCTCACACACCATGGAGATGAGGCCCTCAGTGCCATGGGTTAGTGGTGGCCTTGGTAGTGCTGGGGAGTGCTTGGACTTGATGATTTCAATGGTCTTTTCAAACACGGTCAATACTATGATTCTCTGATCTCGGGAAACGCAGATGCCTAGGATGATGGCAAGGAAAGGAAGAGCCACACAGGCACGTCACTGGATGGAGCAAGAAGTAGAAAGTTAGTGGTGTTATGCACAGTTGCCCCCACAGCCTCTCATAAAACAGATCAGAAAGGGCAAGTGCCGACCTGTTGTCATTGTGGCTTGTTGGTTTTAATTTTCATTTCATGGATAAGATCACATTTTCTTCATCTGTGTACCTACACCACTAATACCCATGTAGTGTGTGATGCACCAAGCCTCCCCATTTACCCTCCTCATCAAGGAGGCTCACACAGACACTGTGCAGCAGGGCAGCATGCTGCTGGGACCGCAGTGTGGCACATGTAAGTGTTTGCCTGCTCATCTGCATGGCAGCAGTTTGTGTTGTGTGAGCTGTTTAGGTTCAAGGGTGTTTCACTAGCACAGCTTATTGGGGACTGCATTTTCTCCAGGGTACAAGCCAAGCTCTACA
This sequence comes from Amazona ochrocephala, assembly GCA_039720435.1. Taxonomy (NCBI): domain Eukaryota; kingdom Metazoa; phylum Chordata; class Aves; order Psittaciformes; family Psittacidae; genus Amazona; species Amazona ochrocephala. The sequence goes on along the minus strand of CM077881.1, from coordinate 2,043,545 downwards.
TCAAAGCCTGATTGAGCAGAAAATATGTGCTAATGTTCACAGCAGTACTCTATTATAGTATAAGTATGCTTGTAAATATTCACTACATGTTATTACGCCATTTGAACCAAGAATATTGCAGGGTTAAAGGTCGGCCCTAATGCTCTCTCAGGAGGCAGCAGTTTTGAATATATCCAAATGGGATAATGGTCAGGAATACCCAGAGGGGGCAATGTAGCACATCGTAAAGAATTGTGCTGTGAGTTTTAAGTTTTCAGGACAACAAAGATGCCAACGAGATGGCTCATAAGCAGTCATTATTAATGGAATGACAAGGGTAATGTTAAGCAGGATGTCTTTACTATAATAAATCTTGTCCCTGCGCCATTAGTAGTCCTTACAACTGCAAATAGCAGTTAGGTTATAACCTAACATGGCAGAATTTTATCCTCTCAATCTCTAATGTATTTTATAATGCTGTTAAAGTCAGGAATAGCAACTGTTTAAGCTCACTTAATCTGTGAGAAGTTTAAACACGAATTTTAAATGCGAAATCTGCTTTGATAGTAGTTTCTCTTAATTAAATAGATGAAGTAGCTCATTCTAAGCATACACTGGGCTGTACTAGAGGGTCTTGAGAACACTGTTGAATTTAAAACATTAAATATTTTCCTTCAGATGTAAATCTTGTATTCTAAAAAAAGAGACAGTTTTTATTTTAATTTAACAAGCTATGTCTAGATTCATTTATGGATTTTTTTTCTCGTTACAATACAACAATTGTCCGGGCTGGAAATAAAATACTCTTTTTTCTTTCCGTAGAAAAAGACTCTTTGGGGCAAATAAGAGTTTTCTCTTCTTCTCTTCTCACCAAATTCTGTTCCTAGCACAGCAAAGTATATCAACAACTCTCTTTATAAAACCGGCATTATTCCAGATTGACATTTTATGATCATTCAGACTTTGCTCTAAAGACAATGTATTACTTTCAAAATCTCTCTTCAAGTCTTAGCAAAAGTAGTAATACAATTTTAAAGAACAAATAAATAAATAAATGAGACAGTATTACAGAAGAGCAATTATTCATCTTTAATGTATCAAATTTGGCTATGTTAAATGCATCCTGAATCTTAGCTAACTGTTTAATAAATATTTGAAGAGCTCCACTGCTAGCTATCCATTTCACCTGCTTTGTTTTTCTTCTACTGATCTTCCAAAAATAGCTATGGAAATCATTAGTTCAATCAAGTCTGTGTAATAGTGTGGCAGAGCCGTCATTGCAACTTGATAGATTGCATCCAGAGTATTAATTAGGAGTCAGCAGAGTATTAGCTAATATGATCAAGACCGTCTCCAACCATCTCCAAACATCCTCCTTGACCATCTTTCTTTCTTGAAAGTTGCCAGAAACCCCGTTGAACTTCCAAGTGAAATCTGAAAAGGAATAAAATGAAGGAATCTTAATGGTTTCTGTGTACCCTTGCAAAAAAGAAACCCTCAATATTCAGGATGCATTTTACCTGGAAAGAAAATATCTGGGAGAATAAATAAACCTAAATTGCCTGGCCCCTGCCTTGTCCAGATGATTACTGTCCCAGTCCCTGCTGGCACTGACACAGCCTACCAGATGCTGCTCCCCAAAGCTGCCTTCTCTGTCTGCCCAAGACCCTGATCTCCACCTGGCAATGGTGGCATCCTTCTGTGCAGGAGAGCAGTTGAATTTGGCTCTAATCCTTCACAAACACTGACACCAACTCTAGCACAGATTAATACTCCCAAGAATTCTGCTAGGCACTGTTTGAGTTTGTGGTATTGGACTTCTTGATCTTTTGAATAAAGGAGGTTTATGTTTTATTATGTGAACTTCATTTTCAATATTTTTTTATATTTAACTATTCAAATTTGACATGGATAATGTATTCCCCAAATTGAAGCCAGGAATAGTCCCCTTTAATTTTCACATAGCACATGTAAACAGCAAGACTTAAGGCATCTTGTTGATCTGTTTTCTCAATGGGAAAATGAGATACAGATCATAGGTGACTTGCCTTGCATCACTCAATGGTGATAATGAAACCAGACCTCCAGAGTGCAAGCCCGCTGCATTTTTACTCCATGAGTAAAGGGCTAGCTTAAACTGGAGGTTTTGACAGCCCTAATGTCTGGGAGGATCACCTTTCCTCAGTTATCACTACGCCAGGATTGTTTCATAACTTCCATTGTAAAAGAGCTTCCTTATGATCTTTATTTTTAGCAACTCAAAGAGCAGCAAGTAGTTAACATCCCACCTTTCCACCCAGCCCTTGGACACTTCATGAGGCACCTCTTCACCCAGCTCTTGGGCAACTGGTATGGTAGAGTAAGACCATGACACTGGGTGAGTGACCAGAACTCAGCAAAGCCTCAGGAGCTGGCCCAACCTCAGCTGCATGAGCTCCTGTCCTCCCTCCTCACCCAGGACCCAAACATGTGAGACAGATCCTTCCTGTCTGCTATTGCCAGGACACCTCTCCCCAGTGATAATATGAACTTTCCTTCACAGCAAAAGAAGGACAAGTTGTTATTCTGAAAACTTTGGGTTCAAATCCTGGGAATATATCACGGCATTTATAGAATGCAATTTGTAGGATTTTGTTTGGTTTAAAGAAAGATGCACACAAATGGCACCAGTTCCACACCATTCCTGACATACCCAAGTCAAGCCCTTATGAGCAATTTTCATTCCATGGATATACTACAAAAACACATCAGGAGTTTGACGAAAGCAACAAATAAAGGAATTTGGCCACCTCAGAAGTGATTTCCAAGATTCCAGCCTTCCCTGGGGTTTCTCTCTGCTGTCACCCTGCCCAGCACCTCTCCCATGTTATCATTGCTCCCATTGCATGCCGTGGAGCCGACAGCACGTGCTGCACAGCAGGAGCGGGCAGAGCAGTGGTAAGATGCAGACAGGAGCTGGAGCGGCATCGCTGATCTGCTTTTCCCACCCAAATGCAAAGCAGAGCGCAGAGTGCTCGAGAGGTCTGCTCTCTGGTGAGGTTCAACATTAAGATGTGACAAGCTCCTTATATACAAGAGGATAAATGATATGCAAAGTCCATACTCTTTGTTCTGACAAGTGTCCAGAGGGAAAATTCTTGAGATGAAGCTGTAGCTTTCTAAGGCACAAGGGTAGGGTGGGCAGAATGAAGATTTTATCAAAGAAGTTGAGCATTGAAACACTAAAAAACATCACATTGCCTTCTTCCTGCAACTTCCTACCCCCCGCAGTATGCCCTTAACTCCCACCTAGCCATCTGGCACCAGTGAGCATCACCCTAGCCCATTGAGAAAGGGTTTTTTAGCTTTTATTTATACATATATTAAGAGATCACCACACAAAAAGTCTTTTTTTTCTGTCTGAGGAAAGACTGAAGAGCTGTTCCTATACCTGCCTGGCCCTGGTCTCACATAGAAAGACCCTTCTGTGTTTGGGTGACTGGTGATGGGGGCAGACACTTCTCTGAAAACCCATGATGAAACACAAAGCTCGTATGGACACCCATCTGTCCTCTCTATTTCAAGTAAGACATAGAGTGAGAGGGAGAAAATAACAGCCAATTTTGAGAAAATGGCTAAATAGAGGCTGGAGTTGTCCACCGGGGTGTGTAGGCCTGGATAAGCCCTACTGCCCATCCAGAAAAGAAATTGATGCAGCTTTTCACCTGCTGTGCTTTAGCACCACGATCCCCTTAGATATAGTTTTGTCCCAGTGATGGTGAGTCCAAAGAAGCCTTTCCACGCATGATGTGAAGTCTACAAGTTCCCACTGCCAAACTGGTAGCACTTTTGGCACGCCAGAAGGCGGCAGTTACCTTATTGAAGCACATGTTGGCATGTTTGAATTAAATCTGGAGATCTTTAAGACTTCCTTTGCATTTAATAGGAAAGATTGTTGTAGCAGGCAAGAGATAAATTCAGATATAAAAGAAGCAAACTGTTGATTAAAAGCTCAGTGTGGCTCTTATGTAAATAATATATAAACATTAAAATTCACCCTTAACTATGTTTACCTCAAAACTGTAGAGCTCATCAATTATTAGACATTGTTTTAATGCACAGGGTATGCCCCCATAATATGGCAATAAGTCCCAAAGACTTATGTAAAATATCTCTTTTTTAATCATGTCTCGTTTCATAGACAAAAGTAATCACTAAAAAGCCAGTGGCTACAAAAACTGCAAACAAAATGAACCTTTAAAAGCTAATGACTTAAGGGTGATTTTACAGACACATAAAGTATGTTAGGGGCTTACACTATTTGTCATTAACACATATTTTGAAAGCTTGGCTAATATAATGTGACACAAAATTAGTCAAACACAATTCATGCAATATTGTTTAATTTTACTCCTCATTTAACTTGGTTTTAAGCAAAATCATTATGTCACATGATAACATTCACTTGAACAAGAAATATTTTATAATGGTGCATGCGTTTAGAAATGAGTTATTATGAGCTACATGCTGAACACATTCTTAACTATGAAAACTATAAAGCTAATAGCTTCATCATATTTTGACAACATCTACATACTTTATGCATTATTTACAAGAAAGATATAAAATGAAACTACTGAATATCTTACACCATACTTCACAGTCATAGTTAACTGGTTAAAAATATAACACATTTATCTTCCGGTGGCTTTGGATTTGCATAGGAATATTTGCATACCATGTTGCAATGTGCTCTTAATGTAAAATTTAACCTTTGTGCTTTCTCTCTGATGTGTAAGGTATACTCATTAAGTTAAAAATAATGGTAAAAATAAGTCCGCTGGTGATATACATTCCATGAATGATTCCCTTGAGTGGTGAGGAAAGGTAAAATGTGGGTGGGAAAATGTTTAATTGAATTAACTCCTCATTTCCTATATTTTTAGTTCAAATTTCACTGGCAGAGCAGTTTGAGTGGTATTTGTCAACCACACAAACTGCACAAGTTCTTTTACCTTCAGTGCTGAGGCTCTCAGTGTGTGAAAACGTGCATTTCTAGGTGCAGGCAGAGGTTTCAATACCTGATGTCCTCTAATTGCATGGCCGTTTGCTGGGAGTCAATGTGGAGGACGTGTCTTGGGCTGGTGACAGGGGAAGGGTTTGCTGTGGTTGAACCACCAGACAGAGTTCATAGCTCTTGAATTTGCTCCAGTTTTCTAAGACTCAAAAGCCCATAATGCCGATTTTTTTCCCCTCCAAACGGGGTTAGTTCTAAATAGCTCCTACAAGAAACAACCTTATTTTTGGCCACTTCTCACTTTGATGATGCTTTTAAAGCAAAGGCATCATCTTTCTGTATGCAAAGCATATTAATATTGCAGACCAGAAGAGTGTATGATCCACCAGAGCTTCATTTCATACTCTGAGAAAACACGGACAAATCTGCTGAACACTACATGGCAGTTTTGCAGCTTAATGGCTCCCAAGCAAATAACGGCGACACCTTCCATTTCCCTTTCCAAAACATCCATCCCTGCAACGCTGCTTCTGTTACCGGCTGCTGCCTCCTTGCCTATTCCAAAATGAAAAACCCCTTTTGTGTGAAGCAATTCTGCATGACTTGCTTACGTGTGGTAATTGGGCCATTATTTTCTTCCTTTTTTAGGGCAGATCTCACGTTGGCGTTTCTCTACACTGACCCACCGACGACCTCCGCCATTGACCTCAAAGGACTACTTTCTCTTTTGGTAAGAGATAATTCAGTCTCCCTGGTATGCCTCCTGGGCACAGTCAAAATTATGTCTGGTGATTCTGCAGTGTGGACTACTGTCTGCTAAGGACTGAGCTAATACCATGACGTTCAATTAATTCAGGACCTCCGGATGGCCTTGAACTGCCCTTCCCTACAGGGAATGGCTCCCACTAAGCAGCCGCCCTGTCCCCACGGAGACCTCACCTCTAATAAACACCTCCCTTTAAACATGTAGGAGCTTTGGGAGGGTATGTAAATGCATTAATTTTTCATAAAGGCAGTTAGTTAGTGTCCAGTACCCACTGCTGGCTCCACGGTGATTGGGAATGCCTGGTCACCAGGCAGCGATGGTTTGCCGTCGCTGAAAGGAGGATTGTACATCCCCAGAAAGTTTTAAATAAATAGCAATAAGCTAAATTTTCCAGCAAAAAGCCAGGGCAGGAATTCAGTATTGGACTTTTACTTATTTACTGCCTCATCCAGAGCTGCTGCTGATGGTTCTTGTAAAGATCCTCAGCGAGGTAAATAAAAGCACGGAGCCCCAGCAACTGGCTGTTATTACAGCACCGAGCAGAGGTGTACAGAGCGGGAAATAACTCTCCCAGGGATAAATTACATGTGATGAGGGCCAAAAGAATACAGCTCCTATTTCAGGAAGTCTTCCAGGCAAAAGCAGAGATTTGGCAGTTTTAGCGTTCCTTTCAAGACAATACACGTACACCAAAAACATTACTCTTCACAGAGTACCCCAGAGGCCTTTCCAATCATCTGGATGCTCGCAGTTATTCCATTCCCTCAAATTCAACACAGATCTTCTTTATTAATTTTAATTTGTCATCAATAACCTGACAGGCTCTCTTTCGGCAAGAAATACTGTATTAACTGTTTCACTCACTGTGGCAGCTATTAAAAATGTGATAATGATTAGCAGTAATGAGGTCAAATAGAATAATGTGAGTATAAGTTGCTACCAGCGAAATATATAACACAAGAGGATTTATTATGTTCACTTGCTGAAATGTAATTTAAAAACAGGATATTACCACCTGCTATGCTGGCTCATAGGGTTATCCAGATCATTTAAGCATTTCCTGCTAATATGTTTATTTGCTTCTGGCAGATATTACCACCACTGTATCTCAAATAACTACACTTAAAACAAAGTTAATTGTTCCTATCTACTTAATATAAATATGATCACGTAAAGCAATGATTAGATGACCAGCTGGTAAACAAAGTTATTTGAGCATCAGTAGCACTTCGGAAAGAAAGAACGCAATAACATTGAGAGTTGCGGGCAATAAATCAGGTATGGGAGAAGCAGATCTCCACTGAAGAAACTTTGTGCGAGTACTAAAGGGAGATGGGTAAGTGCTGTAAGACAAGTGCTCCTCAAGAAGAGAGAGAAGAGAGAGTTTAAATACCAGGGCAAATCAAGTGAAACATTGAGTTGATCAATATGAGAACCCAGTAGATAATCTCATTACTCACCTCTATTCTCTTAGAAAGATTTTGGATTTTGACATCCTCATGTTACTTCTCAATTTGTCAATCTAAGCAGACTAATCCTTGCTTTTCACTGCAGTGACACACAGCAATTTGATGTATATCTGGATAAAGCTGCAAGTATGCCTGAACTGCAAAAGCTGTGCCAGATTGGGAAGATGACAGTTTAATACTGAATAAAAGCTCATTCTCATCTGGTTGAACTTTAATTTTGAGCAGACTATGGCGTGAGGCCAAATTCTGCTGCTGCTGCTTGCACTGTTTTAAATCCCCTGAACTAAGCCAGAACTTAAACTTCTGCAATGTAAAGCATGCTTTAACCATCAGCACTGAGACTCTTGCACCCTGGGAAGACAGAACTGACATGATGCTAGAGAAAGGAGATAGCAAGAGGCTTACTTCTTTGGGGATATAAACAATAGCCATGTGGCCTCCCCAGATAATTACTCCTCAACCAGGTTGGAAGGATTTGATTTTGGAAAATATTAGTCAGCATTTTTACACTCTGCTGTCATTGCCTTGCATGTGGCTTTTCAATAAGATTTGCCATATAAATAATAAAACCGTGACAAATGAGCAAAAGCAGTTGTATAAAGGATGTGTACAAGAATGGATTTTGCAAGTCAAGGCAAAATGCAAGTCGCAAGTAGACATTTAAGAAGCAAAACCCAATATGCATTACGCTTATTTATCCTATTTAAAACAGGTTTTAATCTCTCCTGTGTTTTTTCATTTATCTGTCTTACATTCATGTCTTACATTTACCTGTTGAACAAATTCATGTATAAAGTGGGATTTATCGAGATTTACATAACCTTTACTTTTTAAAAAGCTCATTTCAATGGATAGTACTTTATTCCTAGCAAAGAAAGAGCAGGCTGGAGTTTGAAGGCAGCTATGAACACAAGGCCCTGATTTGCAATTAATTATAAGGTAAAGGTTTTCTCCACCTGCATCTTTCCAAACAGCACCAACAGTGTCATTCTTCATCTTCATTGAAAAAACAAGACAGGTAGAAATTATAAAGAGGAGACACTATATTTTCATATTGATTAAATGGCAGTGTGCTACATGCAAAAGAGGTGGAATAGGAATACTGGGAGAAATTTCCTCCCACCACAGAGAACAGGAGCTTTATCTACCTGTTTCAGCATCTTCTTTCCAACTCCAGCAATGAAAGCTGAGGGTCTTGAGACCACAGGAAGTCCTAGAAACCACGGTTTTGGTTCCCAGCAGCATGACAGCCATGCAATGACAATGCAAAACCTCTCAACATGTGATTTCTGCCCTATAAATAATGCAGAGGGCACGGCTCAGCCCAGAAACCCTCAGCTGGTGTGCACTGCTAATTATTGGCTGGGGTAATTGGGCTGCTGAAAGACTTTCCCCATGCAAAGTCAGTGTTAAGAGATTAGAACTGAGTTTACATCATCTCTGCTGAGTTTGGTTTTGTGCTTCTCAGGAAAAGGGAAGAAAAGTGATGAAAAAGGGAAACAAAAAAGGAAAAGGGAAGGGAAGGAGGAAGGAAGGAAGGAAATGGAAAGAATATAGAAAGAATATAGGAAGGAAGGAAGGAAGGAAGGAAGGAAGGAAGGAAGGAAGGAAGGAAGGAAGGAAGGAAGGAAGGAAGGAAGGAAGGAAGGAAGGAAGGAAGGAAGGAAGGAAGGAAGGAAGGAAGGAAGGAAGGAAGGAAGGAAGGAAGGAAGGAAGGAAGGAAGGAAGGAAGGAAGGAAGGAAGGAAGGAAGGAAGGAAGGAAGGAAGGAAGGAAGGAAGGAAGGAAGGAAGGAAGGAAGGAAGGAAGGAAGGAAGGAAGGAAGGAAGGAAGGAAGGAAGGAAGGAAGGAAGGAAGGAAGGAAGGAAGGAAGGAAGGAAGGAAGGAAGGAAGGAAGGAAGGAAGGAAGGAAGGAAGGAAGGAAGGAAGGAAGGAAGGAAGGAAGGAAGGAAGGAAGGAAGGAAGGAAGGAAGGAAGGAAGGAAGGAAGGAAGGAAGGAAGGAAGGAAGGAAGGAAGGAAGGAAGGAAGGAAGGAAGGAAGGAAGGAAGGAAGGAAGGAAGGAAGGAAGGAAGGAAGGAAGGAAGGAAGGAAGGAAGGAAGGAAGGAAGGGATAGAATAGATCAGGGCTGTTCAAAAGTCAAGTGATTGATAACACGGAGTAGGGAAGGGCAGAGGGACAAATTAGCAGTGACTGTGAAGCACCCTGTGTGCCGTATGTTGTGAGGGCAATTCCAGGAGCGTGGCTTTCTTGTGGCAAAACCAATCACTGCTGCCGTGTCACGGGGAGAGGTCATTAGGAGCCGCCTGACGTGGGGAACATACCCAGGTACCCGTCAGCCCCCTGCATTTGTGCTGCTGCTCTGATGTAACACCACCGCTGACTTTACATATCAGCTAAATTTGAATTGATGATAGGTACAGTGTTTGTAATCCTACATCAAGCGGCGCTTGTGTCTGGCATTTATTTGTGCTATTGCTTTGGCAGCTTCTTCCAGAGCCTCCTCTCATCTGACATGTCAGGTCTACAATCAAAGAGGAATAGTGAATTCACTTTTACAGTTAGGCAAGCTGAATGCTATTACCCATGTATTTGTCACCAACCTGCAGATCCCAGCCTCTAATCTGCCATCTGGATGGATGCTACAAAGTTAAGAGCCAGGGACATGCATTTCTCAGTAACTACCTGCTGTCAGCTATTATTTTAAGGATCCTGTGATTTTCTTTTATTTTGACTAGAAAAAACAAGGCAGCTGCAGTAATAAAAAGGCATATCAACTAGTCACTTTCTGGCAGATTTGTCACTGGTGTGGATACAGTAGTGGTATTTTTTGTTAGCAAATGTATACAGTGGAATATAATATTGTAAATCTGCAGCACACTCTTCACAAAGGAAAAAAAATCCTTTTTAGAACCTTGTATAGCAGTCAGCAGAATAAAAAATGAAAACCTGTTTTTCACCTCGTTGTACACATGCATTATATTTTTCTTTTACAATATTGTCCATTGTGTGCAACGCACTTTGTAAATACTGTGTTTTGTGTTTAAAAATTGCTATTGTCCTCCCATTTCGGTGCAGTTCTGACGGCTGCATACTCAGTTACTGCCCAAGTCCCGGGCTGTAAATATTTGCTGAGAAGAATCAGAGGTTTTATGTCTGGAGAATCTGGAGAATAAGATTAACTTTTCAATTAACAATTGAACAATTAACAATTTTTGAATTAATTTATTATCATAAAGCTTTGAAAAACCACGTCCAAGAAACGCAATGATGGAAAACTACACTGGACCAAATTAATCCCTTGTGTGAGTCTATTTCAGTCAACATTGTTACATCAGGATAAAATGATAATTAATTGTTATTAATATGAGTATGAAGCAACTGATGAGAACAGTACAAGAGACCAAAAAAAAGCAAACCCAGTTCAGCTCTTGTTGAAAAACAAGAACAAATTGTTCTGCTTTCAAACACGTCATTTTAGATGATAAAGCAATTGCTTTGCTTTGCCATTTTCCATTTTAAAAGTTATTTGATAAGATCCTGCTGCAGTTCTCAGTCTACCCATAGATTAAATAGTCAAAGAAGTTCTCGTGTGATGTCTTTAGGACATGGAAACTCAATTCCAGGGGCCAGGTGGGATATCCTCACATTGCTGTGGACACATGTATGTCCACATCCCATGCACAGCCCTATTACAACCCATTGGGCCCAGAGCCTTGTGCAAGGACCACATACTCTGATTTTGCAGAGCAAAATGATGCTTTGGCCCTAAACCCTAGGAATCTTGCAGTAAATTCACTAGCCCAGCCTAAGAGCAAAGGCTTTACCTGGTTTCCATGTCCTCCATCCCACCCCAAACACAGACATCTCCTTTTGCGTATACACACTGCCTTTGCCATCAGCTCATCCTGGTGCCCATGGTTGTGAAAACCCTATCAACATCCACCTTCCAGATCCACAATGCCTCATTGTCCATAGGACTACTGCAACCAAAGCCAAGTTCAGCAAGCTGTGCTGTGGCTTTATGTCGGATGCTTTAATGAATTGAAAAAGAGAAAATTGTATCTAAAACTTTGTCAAAATTTGTAACGTGCCAACTGACCTATCCAGAGATAATCCATTGAATCCATGTTTTTCCCTACTCTGAGTTACCCTGAAATGTTTTTTCATTTGATGAATATTAAATTCCAGAGACTCCCAGCAAGGGGAAGATGGGGATATCGGAAGGGACTCTCAGGGACCCTCATTCATCATCACTGTGATCTCCAGCGAGCTGGTGATGGGTTCAAAACCTACTTCTGTGTCAGTTAAGATCAATTTTCACTTCCTGCTGTTCTTTTTTCCTGAAGAGAAGCTTTTTGAAGAGCTTGAGTGGAGGAACTGATTTCCCGCTTACGGCTGATGAGTTCTCACTAATGATCAGAGAGTGCTGCGTACTTTGGGATTTGATTTTGGTAAACATGCACAATTTAGATGTTTATTCAAAGCGCTCAGATCTCATCAGTCTCTGAGACGGCTATGACAGCTCCAAAAACGTGGGCAAATTGTTGATGGTTGAGGAGCAGTCAGGGTGTTCAGCGTTTAATGAATTAAACTTTAATAGTACTTTCAGATGACTCAGAGCCATCCGGTTTAGATCTCAGCTAGCATATGGCATTGTCTGATGCCTGTTACTTTTGTGCTCTTTGCCTTCTTCCATTTCACTTGCCTTGTCTAGTTTTCAATTAGACAGCAAGCTCTCCAGGGCTGGAGCTGTATCCTGTGTGATTCCATGCAACTCCTTGTATCTCCGATGCAAATTAGAACAACCAAGCCCCAGAAAAACAACCACTGGGAAGAACTGAAGTTGCATTTTTTCATATCTGAAGTATGAATATAGGAAGACTTTTTATGAGATTCCTTGCACTCACATATTTACACCATAATCAATAACTTGAAAAGACTAAATTCTGCTGTGAAAAATGGCTATTAAAGTAGCACTGCACCACTCCATGTTCCTGGTCCTTAGACCAAATCTGCTCTGTTGATAAACCCACAGATATTTGTTTCTAAACATCAGCCATGGTAAAGCCATCTCAGACCCAAAACCAGCACAGGTACTGGCTTGTGCTGTCATTTTCTGTCCTTATATAGATGGCTACATATGGGCATTGGCTGAGGTTTACCCAAGATCACAGAATTGGTTTGTGGCAGTTCCACAAGCAAATCCGAGATTTCTTCATTTCTGGTCCAATGTCCTATTTCTGGACCAGGCAGTTGTACACAAACTGCAACACAAAGTCAGACCTTGGGGAGTTTCAGTTGAATTTGCTAGATTTGATTTTGAACATGGATTCACTAAAAAGGCCAGAGGGAGGATTAACTTAACCATTTCTTTATGTATTTCTTTGAACATTGAAAAACTGGATCATTTGTACAACATGGCAAATGGCAAATAATTGAAAGAAAATCTTCAAAAGGGCATTATCTGAAGCTGTGATGAGTGGTACCTGCCAGAATCTACTCTGGGCAACTCTACGTTGTCTTAAAACAGCTTTTACAGGTAGAAATGCAAGTTGCTCCCTGAAGTTACTTCCATAACATAAAATCTCTGCAGTTTCCTCTCCAGTCTTGGATGTAGATGAACTGTATTACTGATATTTCAGAGCAGACAATTATTTCCTATGTTCATCATATCATTGTCCTTATTTGTCCTTATTTGATGCTTTTAGCAGTTCTTAGAAAACTTTCTATCATTGCAGTAATCCCAGCTGCAGATATTGGGACAACTCCACAAAGGCAATTTAATGCTGGTAATTGGCACCTATTTGTCTGAGAGTAGCATAGAGAATCAGCATCATGACCTCTGTTGTGCTGTTGTGAAGGTCTTGTGTTGGGCTTCTTGTGCAGGTCCCTCTAAGAAGAAGTGGCCTTGAACACTGCCAGGGATGGGGCAGCCACAGCTTCTCTGGGCACCCTGTGCCAGCGCCTCAGCACCCTCACAAGGAAGAACTTCTGCCTAAGAGCTCATCTCAGTCTCCCCTCTGGCAGGTTAAAGCCATCCCCCTTGGTCTGCCCCTAAAAGCCCTTGTCCAAAGCCGCTCTCCATCTTTCTTGTCAGTCCCCTTTAGGTATTGGAAGACTGCTAACAAGATCCCTTCCCAATTCCAGCTGCTGTAGCAGTCACTGGGGCTGGCCTCCAAAACCAAGGTAGCCACAACCAACTCCCCAGTATTGATGTAGCCATTGGACAAGCAAATGTTAAAGCAAAATATATAACGAGGTTTATTCCCACATCTCCATCACATATCTCACCCATCCCTATATGTTACTATAATTTACATAAAGAATATACACCTTGGCACCAATAAAAGGAAAAACCCTGATTCTTTCTCTTATGCTTATACAAGTCACAAGTGACTCTCCAACTGTATTTCAGCAAGCAAATGAAAAATAAGGCTTAAACTGAATTCTGATAGCAATAGGATTACAGCTGAAACACTGAGAGAACTATGTAAACATCACTGGTAGTGTCTGTAAATCCAAGTGCTCTATAAGTCAATCTTCACTCAAATGTGCTAGTTCAGTTGCAGTTAAGATGAACTTCTCCTTGAAGTCTTGTCAGGCGCATAGACTTGAACGTATTGGATTTGTGTGTGGAACTGAAGCCAAGTGTTGGTCGTCCGGCTCTCAGCATTTCTGAAGTATGTGGGCATACAAGGGCCAATAGAGGTAGTCAAAGACCTTCAAAAGGTGCCTTTGACAGAAAGCACCTACCCTCTAGAAGAGATATTTTTCCCCTTTGCTTAAACTCTCTTCACTGAGGAAAAAAAACCCAAGGGCTTCTTAATGTTTTAGAATTCCCTGGAAAAGCTGTATTATTCCTGATCCATAGATTCCGGGGTTTTTTATCAGAAAAGCATGCAATCAAAATACCTAAAGCAAGCATATGTTCATACTTTAAAAATAATAACTATTCCTAATGCTTTGGCTACCTAGGGAGACCAGCTCAAGACCTCTTACTCCACACAAATAATATGGGGAGCACAAGAGAGGCAGCTTGCTTGCTCTTTGCTGAAAATATCACATCTGAGCAGAGAGGTTTGGGTAAAACATTGCAGTCAGCAAAGTTCTTGCTGGGTCATTTCACCAAAGTGATGTTTAGGTGTGAAACAAGAGCATCCATCAGTTTGTGCCAGAAGGTTACCACTGGATTCACCTTTCTGGTGCGGTCCATCCACCCTGTGAAGAAGACAGTGATGGGCAGCACCCACAGGCGCCGGCTGCCAAAACCGGGCATCAGTTGGCCCAGAGGCTCAGCAGCAGCCTCAGTCCTGCCATCGGGCTTTCCGAATTGCAGCGAGTTTATTCTGGGCAGGAGAAGAGCAATCTGCATGCTTTATTTATTCTTTTCAGAGCTGTCAAAAGATCATTCCTTCAGAGAGGGGCACGAAGGTTCAAATCCTTGCATGCAAAGTTAATCTTCAATTTGAAAGAAAATGCAGGATTAGTAAGTATGAAATTCTGCTAATAGATTAAAAGACTCTCTTGCAACCTTTTAAGGTTATTTATTAGTAATTTATTAATACACTTAGAACAAAAACGACTATTGTTTTCAGAATTCATTTTTCAGGCTGCAGACTTATACCAGATGACACTTGGGCTCCGGCTCTTTGGGAATACACATCAAACCCTGGTTCATAATTTATGTAATGACATATACTTGGACACTGATTAGCTACCTTATCAGCCCTGTAATAAAGGAAGCATAACCCCTAGTTTATCATTCATTTATCTGAAGTCATTTTGAATAATATCACAAGATTGTAATGTAATCATTATGCTGTACAGCATGTGTGGGCCAGTACACTACACTGTCAGTGTCAGAGGACTGTCATAGTTCATACTACTTAATTTGCTCACTTCTTACACATTTATGAAATTGGAGTCAACAGTCTGATGGAGCAGTAATATTCTGGGCAAGAGACTTACACAAATTGCTAATAGGGTGTTCAACAGAAGTGTGAAGAAACACGAGACAAGATGAAAATGGGTTTTGTGGTGGAATTGAAAGGGTGGTCGAGGAGCAGGTTGAATTTCCCTCGATGTCCTCCAGCCAAAGTATCTGCGGACTTTGCTGATACTTTCTCGGGCCTTGAGAATGAAGTTTCCAGTTAAACAAATTAAAAGCCCTCTGCAAGGCAATGCAATTTCTTTATGGTCTGTAAAGCTCGGAGCTCATCATGAGGTCTATGGACAGAATAAACACTAGCATCTTCCATCTCGCCAGCTCTGGAGAGGGCAGGAGGCAAGGGGTGCATGAGGAGATCTTGCAAGCTCAAACACAACCTCTTCCTTCTTCCCTGGGCTGCTTGTAAGTTTATAACCAACTTTCACAATATTTTATATCTTATTTTGGAGGCTGAGTTTTGGGGAATGGTGTTAAAACAGAGCTACAGATTTCACTTCTGGGAAAGGGCTGTAGCCTTCATATGATAGGAGACAACTCTGGAAATGTGAGATGGTATTATCCAAAAGAACAGGGAAAAAAAATCACTGTATTTCTATACATTAACATACATTTATGCCAGTATCTTGGAATCGAGTGTCCACTTCCCATTTTCTGAGCATCTGAGGTGCACAAGAACTGTAAGATTACAGCAAAACCCAACAAGTCTTACCCAGAACAAGGTGCAGAAGTGAAACACCAGCAAACCTGACTCAGCACCCGCTGGTCACCTGACCCTGCCAGGCTGTAATCTATATTTATGTTCTCTCAAGCCTTAAATCATTAAGGACTGTAGTGATAGGACAAGGGGTAATGGGTTCAAACTTACACAGGGGAAGTTTAGATTGGATATAAGGAGGAAGTTCTTTACTGTAAGGGTGGTGAGGCCCTGGAATGGGTTGCCCAGGGAAGTTGTGAATGCTCCATCACTGGCGGTGTTCAAAGCCAGGTTGGACAGAGCCTTGGTGACATGGTTTAGTGGGAGGTGTCCCTGCTCAAAGTAGGGGGGTTGGAACTGGATGACCTTAAGGTCCTTTGCAACCTGAGCTATTCTGCGATTCTATGATTTTATGAAATGAATGGATCCTGATCCCTGTTGTTGGTGTCCTGCAGTGAGAAAATGCAGGAAGAGGAGAACACCAGGTTAGCACCCGAGGATGAGAAATCAAGGATTTGGGGTGTTTTCAGTGCAGCAGCTGCCCGGATGGTGCCATTGCGGACCCACAGCCCTGACAGATGAGTGGGGCTGATGGATAGAAAAGCCGGTGACAAGTTGCACTGAGATAATGATTGCTGGGCAGCAGGAGCCATTAGGGTGTCATGGCAAAACCCCCAAGATTAATGAACAGAGCGAGTTGGATAAGTAATGACAAAAAAGGGCAGGAATGGAAAGAGTAGCATAATGTTTACTTTAAGATAGTTAATCAAAAGAAGAGAATAATTAAAGCTGCGGTTATTTCCTGACATCAGTTTAATGAAATTATAACTGCAAAAAATAAAGGAGGAATAAAACACAGCACGGAGTATCTGGCTCCCAGTGGAAGCAGTCGAAGTGCCCCTCCAGCCAGCCCCAGAAGAGCTATCGGATGGATGACGTGAAATGTCTTTTCCTTCTGTGACTGCCAAGCAGATCCACATGCCACGCTTTGGAGCACTACTGTTCATCCATCAAACACAAACAATTATTCCACAAATAAAGATTAAATGTTTGCCATAAAAAGAAAACAATTAAATTTGTTTCTAGTATTTTTTAATGCAAGACAGTAAAAGTAAATGATTTAATGATCAGTCTTGCATCTAACACTTCTTCACTAGAAATGGAACTCTGTTTAAGAATTCATTTCTATTAGAATAAAACCATATTCCACATTTCTCCACAGATTTCTTGGCAATCAGAAAGTCTTCAATAAATTTCAGTGCTTGAGTTCAGAGTGGATGTGAAAAGAAATGATGCTCAGCACAGAGAGCAGCCATTTGGGAGTTGGAAGGAGATGATCTTAAGGTCCTTTCCAACCCAAACCATTCTATGAGTCTATGATAAATTATCTTTGCATAGGGCAGAAGGGATGGGGCCAGTGAGGGAACGGTAGGATGACCATGGCCTTGCAGGGTGCCACCACCCTGTAATCCCTGCTGTGATCACACCGTGAGCTCTCTCTTTGTTGTATCAGATGAGAGATGAAGAGCAAATATTAAATGATCATGATTGCATCAAACCAGATCTGAAGGAGGTGATGCAAAAAAATGAGTGTGCAATCCCCTGCACAGCTGGAATAGCCATGCAACCACATGCAAAAATGGGAACAAACCTGAAATATGGATCGTCGGCTGAGAGCCAGGTGGTGCATAAAACAAGCCAGATCTCCTTGGGAAGACTGAAAACTTGAATATGAATGAAATTGATGAAATTCTGCTTCATAAAATAAAAGTCTTAATATTGCAAGAAACAATTCACACTCAAATCAGATTTTATTACATTCTGAAAGTAATGTTTCAAATAAAAATAAGCAAAAGACAAAGGCTTTTGTCATAATCTTGTTCAAGACACTGGAAAACCTCAC
Source organism: Amazona ochrocephala (assembly GCA_039720435.1). Taxonomy (NCBI): domain Eukaryota; kingdom Metazoa; phylum Chordata; class Aves; order Psittaciformes; family Psittacidae; genus Amazona; species Amazona ochrocephala. Next base: position 2,025,789 of record CM077881.1, on the reverse strand, counting down.
ATCACCACAATTTACAAATGAAATGCACTTCAACTGTAATGCAATCTGGAGGGGTTTGCAAGTTTCAAAGCAGAAAGAGAAGCCAAAATTGGCATAAAGTATATTCCTTTCTCATTTGTGCAATGGTTTACACCATTGCAGTGTTTTTCTTCATAGGATAAAAAAAGTCATTGACAATTCTTGCTATAGAACAATATCTGGTTCCACTCTCGTACTTCCAATGTCAAAACAACTTCACTTGAAATATTACACTGTAGAATCGCAGCCTGGTTTGTGTTGGAAGGGACCTTAAAGCTCTTCCAGCTCCAACCCGTGCCACAGGCAGGGACACCTTCCACTAGAGCAGGTTGCTCCAAGCCCCTGTGTCCAACCTGGCCTTGAACACTGCCAGGGATGGGGCAGCCACAGCTTCTCTGGGCACCCTGTGCCAGCACCTCAGCACCCTCACAGAGACCAGATTCTTCCTCACCACCTGTGACCACTTCAAGTGCTTAACTAGAAAAGAGTTCATCTTTCCTTCAGAGGGCATTTATTCCTTCAGGATACAAAACTAAAGCAGAAAAACATGTTCTGGATAGTTGAAAAGTTCAAAGCCCTGCTCAAACACAGTTAAACACATTAGAAAGTCTCTTGAATATTTCTGCATCAGACATTTTCATTATATCAGCACTTAAAGAACAACCTCTTTTTTATGTGGATACTTACAAAAACTTATTTTTCCAGCATTTATCTTTGACCATATTTGCTGTATTACAAAATAAATAATGTAATATGTGATGTAACTGTAGAAAGATGCAGAATGTATAAGATGTGATCTAGGTAAGGAACAGATATTAGACCGCATAGGTTCAACATTTTTCCCCAAAGGTCATTGAAAATGTTGTCAATACTGTCTTCTTGAGAGATGCAAGCGCTGCAAAGTACATCTTCCTTCAAATTATGCCTACACCACCTCTACCAACAAAATGCAGGTAAAATTTGAGTAATTTGATGTAAGTTCATACTTATGTCACACCTCCCATCTGCACATCTTGCTCTGTGATAGATAGCAATTTATGCTATTGGCTAGCTTTGAACGGGGAGCTCTTGGAATAAGATACAGGATGCATTCAGGCAGCATCATCAGCTTCAGCTTGTGCTCAGCATGGTCCAGCACAGTCCCCTCAGTTTTTCTGACCAGTATTAAGCATTGCCTTTGCAAAAGAATCCATGCTTACACACAGGGCACTGATTATATTCTTCTTCCCAGTGTTTTCCATCTTCTTTCAAAATTAATACTGAATTTTTATTTATCATTTTCACTGGGGTTGAACACCTCCTATTTCAAATGGAACATAAAACCAGATGTGAAATAACTATGGTACAGCATGCTTTCACAGGGCTGAAGGCACGCTCCTGGCACCTATTATTCTAATCTTGCTCCCTTTTGAGGTCATCTTTTAATTTCAGAATATCCTGTCTTTCTGAAACTGACAAACAGGGGGAAGGATGTAGGCATCTACTTTGCTGATGCACCAGTGTGCAGCACAAAACTAACAAGACAGCTTTAAAAGCACAGAGCAAACATGGAGTTAGCTCACAGAGCCTGTATGTACAGGTTGTCCAGAGACACTGGCTGCCCCATCCCTGGCAGTGTTCAAGGACAGGTTGGACACAGGGGCTTGGAGCAAGCTGCTCTAGTGGAAGGTGTCCCTGCCCATGGCAGGGGTTGGAACTGGAGGAGCTTTAAGGTCCCTCCCAATCCAAACCAGTCTGGGGTTCTATGATTTATGCTCATGCAAATTGCAACTTTTATGAGATTCTGATACTGAGCAATAGTTGGTCACCCATCTCTCCTAGTAGCTTTATTTTTCTGTAGCTCTTAAAGTGGTAAAAAGAAGAAGTAATCACCCTACTCCGTTGATTTTAATTTACAATTGCTCATTTACCTTAAGTGACATCATATAGCTTCTTGCAGTGAGCTTGATGCACTCTTAAAGCGGTGAAAGCAGGGAATAGGCTTATGGAAGTGGACATGGGAGCACTGCAGTGAAGCTAATAATTCAGGTTATAATTAAGGTTAGAATCAGAACCAGTTAGTTAGTTGTTTACGATTAGTGATTTTAACACATGATCTATGTAGTGCTGTAGCTGCAGACCCAGAACAGAGCCTGCTCACGACAGCCTCCTTTCAGGTAAGTGTGTCCTTACCTGGTACTGCTCTTTTGAAACAGGAATCTTTCTCTAAAAATAAAAGATGATCACAGCTATTCTGCACCAGAATTACAGACAGCTTTATTCTATCTGCACCAGCACCAGGTGAAAAATGCTTACATTGTGCTACATCTATCACATAATTAATCCCAATATAACTACATGAAATCTCATGTGTGATAATATTTTCCAGAAATGTTATGTTACAAAAAGGTCAAATATCATATAATTTTTCTGCTGGATCCTCCTCTGAGCCGTGTTTACCCTAAGATATTAGGTTCCAGAAGGTAGAAGGAACAATAGGATGTGATAGTCCAGTGAATACGGGTTGATTAAACTACATTCCTATACCTGCTGAGCAGTTGCAGTGGATAGTTTTGGAGACAGCACATGTTGGGGGAGGGACTGTGGAGTCACAGCACAGTCCACATCCAAGGAGAACAGAGCCCAAATGTCCACCTTCCCACCAAAGCCCACCTCTCTGCTAATGCTCCAGCTTTCCCAGGGAGCTTTTTATCCATTTGGAACGCTGATTGCTCTACCAGGCCCTTGGGCTTGTTAAAAGGGGGTTCTAAACATGAATGTTAAACCTTGACATTTGCTCACACATAATCTTTTGTCTCTACTATGAGGCGTGCATATCTATACATATACATAGGACATGTTGGACAGGGCTTGGAGCAACCTACTCTAGTGGAAGGTGTTCCTGCCTGTTGCAGGGGGTTGGAACTCAATGAGCTTTTAGGTCCCTTCCAAATCAAACCATTCTGTGATTCTATGATTTTATGATATATGAGAACTACATCTGAAGGGATGGACAACATCCCTGCATATTTTGCTCCTCATTTTTTTTTCTGATCATAGTCTTTGCAGTACTGAGCTTCACTATCATTTTGGGTTGGGATCTGCTTTTCCATAAAGAGGTTCAGCACTGGAGTACCAGAGGAAGAAAATATGTTCAAGAGACGTCACTCCCTGATTCTCACCTGTAATTCAATAATGAAAGCCAATACAGCAAGCTGCATAATATTTGGATTTGTTTCCTGTTCAAAAAAAACCCAAAACCCTGCTTCAAGAAGGTCCTCCCCAAGAAAAAGCCAAAATCAAGAAAGGATGACAACGAACTTTATCCAAATTAGTCCATTTGTCCCTCTCACCAACCTCTTTTCCTCATGAGAACAGAGGTACAGAGTAAATCCTTTCATGGGGAACCTTGAAACAATGGGTTTGAAAGGCCATTCCCATTCACTCCTCTGTGGAAACAACAAATAAAACAAGCTGAACCAGAGTCATCAACTAAATGTCCTGATGATTCCCCTCCATTATTATATAAATCCATGGATTATAAATCTAAATCTATGGATTTATATGTTACTAAAAGGACCTGCTGTATTACTTATTATTATTTCACATCATGGCAGTGACCACAGCCACTTCAGGCTGCCCGTGGGCACGCTCCCTCCTCCAGAATGAAGGATCCTTCATTGTCCTCCCAAGAGTTGTGCCCTGCGAAGCCAACTGAGCAAAGCAAGGTCCCTTTATTTATTAATTTGATTTCTTTCATGGATCTGATCCAAACCTACCAAAAGCACATGGATTCGACTGAATTCTTGTGGCTTTTCACCTGGTTGCTGCAATTCAGCAACGGGCAGGATCTAAACTAAATCTCCACCTCACTTATGTTGTATTGTTGAAAGAAAAGAAAATGGCCCTTTCATTTCAGTATTGATTGGTCTTTATCGAACACGCACAGTTGTGGTAGCTTTGGCTTTGGGGGGCTTTTTTGTTTTGTGCAGTTTTTACTTCTTTCATGATTTCAAGTGCCTTTAATTTTCACTTTGCTCAACTCAATCGGCTATTGATAGAATCCAAACGGAGATGCTGAGTCCTTAAAAAGAACCTGTGTTTTTTCTAGTCTTTAAAAAGTACTACTGCCCGCATGTACTCTGAACCATCTGTTACACATCTAATTAAAATATATTTGTAATGAGCTTATTAGTGAGCACAGAATATGGCCTGAACAGGATGTCAGTCAAGAACCGATTGTTTCGGTAGATAAGATACCTTAAACTCCTATTAGTTTAACAAAATAACGCATTGGTATTTTCATCCTGTATAAAAGCAGATTCAGGGAGGGCAGACATTCACATACTTTTAGTAATAATTTCCTCTTCAAATATGCTGCTGTTCCTCTCTAATATCGAGTCAGATGGCCCCCTATAATTGCAGTATCAAATCTTTGCCTCAGTTTTCAACTGCAGGTGATTTCAAATGATTAAAGATGCACAACAGGGAATAAACAAAAATGCTTACATGCAATTATTTTTAATTAGTATTTGGCTATAAAGTGTGTGCCTTCATAAAAAAGTCTGTTATTCACATAAACATCTGTTACCATACACACAAGGAAACACACTGTAAGTCTGTCATCACATCACCAAAACAGAATATACTAAGGAAGGCTGGACAGGAAAGCCAACACTTTGAGTTTTTAAACAAAAGATATAAGCATAACTGCCAAAACAGACACTGTACCACACCTTTCAATTAGCGTAGCTCACAATCAAAGGAAGAGCTATTACCAATGGAATTATACTTGAAAATGTTAAAATAGATGGAATTATTCTTTGAAAACAATGGAATCTGTAAGCACAAGACGATTTCAAACTCTTTACTAATTTTGCACCAGCGAACATAATCAAAACGCTTCCTGTTTGCACAGTATCTCTGGGTACTCTTCTGACAACTTTTTTCAATCTTATTTTTGTTCGTTATTTAAGCCCACTCCAAAAAAAAAACCCACCAAAAAACCCCTCTGCTGTGGCATGAGCACATAAATAAACCTGCAGCGCTCAGTGCTGGCCTCATTTTACAGAAACGGATTCAGGGACGTTGACATATTTTAAGGAAGCACACGACAAACAGCAAAGCAAGAGATATACAGAGTGATATAAATTAATACCACAATAATTGATAGGTGGAGATAAGGTTGCTCTGCAGAATACTGAGGATAACATGAAGAGAGGTGTGAGAGTACCTTGCCCATGAATTACTGAATCAGTGGGAATTGCTGAGCCCTGCTGCGAGGAAGCTCTTGAAAATGCCATAACACCTCCAGCCACCAAACTTAACACCTCACTTCCACTCACTTGCATTAACCACGCAGTTTAAGAGCCTGACTAACACAGCTCCATTTGCATGAAAATAAAATCAATTGATTAATTAAAAAGCACACATGACAGTCTCAGCCAGTTGTGCCCGGCGTTATCTATAGTCAGATCTGAGGTGGAAAAAATCACTGTGCCTCCATTGTGGCTCTGCTGGGACCAATAACTAATCATTACAGCAAAGCCAACCTGGGGGTGCTGCTCATCAGAAACATGGATGGAGACACCACATGTAATCCTGACCCAGCACCTTGACCCATTAATTGTGCGCACAAATCTTTCTGCATATCCTGAGAGAGCTCATGTGTCTTAAAATCCTTCCTTCATGAGCTGTTAATGGATGTCCTCTGGGTCTGGCTTCCAATTCAAACCAGTCCGTCCTGGCCCAGAGAGAAGTCAAAAGTACCCTCAGAGTTTATAATGGCAAAGATGACCCTCTGCTAGGAAGCAGATCCGAATCTTTTCCAGCTCCCTTTGATTTACAAGCCTTCTCTTGCACATCAGCATTTCATATATCTTCCAAAGTGTCAGAAATATGAAAGTCATACATTACACGCGAAGAATGGCCCAGTTCATTACTATCATTTTATTTATTTAACAAATACGGTATTTAATCAGAAGAAACTGACAGCTACAATTGTTTATTGCAATCATACAGCACAACAATAAATAAACATTGCACATTAAGCAGGAGGTAGAAGGATAACTGAAAACATCCCATATAAAAAATTCTTCCTGAGAATCCCTCACTAACGAACAGTATTTGTAAATCTATTGACAAAGAGCTCCAAAAAGATGGAGCAGTAAATAAAACGTGTGAGACCAGACAAGGTAGGTTTTGCTTTCAGACAAGCAGATTAATTTCTGGGTTGACTCCAGAACAAAACTAGGCTACTTCCAGTCAGCTTTGAACTAACACAATAACATATTACGCACTCACTCATAAATAACAAAAGCCACATGAAATTCAGATCTGCCTTTTAGTGATAACCCATTCTCCATCTCATAAAATGTGAATCACCACTTCTCAGTTCGCATCCATGTCATGGAGCAGGGCAAGCTGCAACCCACCCTCACCAATGTCCACTTCACTCACTGAAGTAGTGTCCTCTCCCCAGGGTTTCCTCCCAGAGAAGCTGGACCATGTTATGGCCTGTACTCCTCATTTGCTTAATCACAGAATCCCAGCCTGCTTTGGGTTGGAAGGGACCTTAAGGCTCACCCAGTTTCAACCCCCTGCCATGAGCAGCGACACCTTCCACTAGAGCAGGTTGCTCCAAGCCCCCGTGTCCAACCTGGCCTTGAACACTGCCAGGAATGGGGCAGCCACAGCTTCTCTGGGCACCCTGGGCCAGCGCCTCAGCACCCTCACAGGGAACAGCTTCTGCCTAAGAGCTCATCTCAATCTCCCCTCTGGCAGGTTAAAGCCATTCCCCTTGGTCCTGTCCCTACGGGCCCTTGTAAGAAGCCCTTCTCCTGTTACGTGACATTCCCTTCTCAGCTTTGTGCATCCTGACTGAATCCAAAAAAGCAAAGGAAATCTATCATCTCTATTTCAAAAGCTTCATTTTTTGCATCTCCCCCTCCTCCCCGTTTACTGCAAGCACAAGGCCAGCAGGTTCAGCTTTCAGACCTCACTGCTTTCCTAACTTCAGTGAGGGTTTGCAAGTTAGCGGAGCAGGAGCGTGTCTCACTGTGACAGATAGCTGGGCCTGAGAGAAGAAATAACCAATTTCCTCCTGAAATCTGCCGCAGTGTCATAGCATGGACATGCCACCCTTCAGCACATAGGGTTGAGAATAAAGTCAGCACTTTGCTTTATGTCTCTTCTCATTCACTCTTCCTTCTGGTTTAAAAGCACCTATCATCCAGCTTTGGGTGTTAACATGGAGGGAAGAAGTTTTAACTCCTTGTCACTTAGGACAAGGAAAATCCAAAGGAAAAGGTACAGATGGATCCTGGCGTCTCCTGGCCATGGTGGTTTGCAGGACCTATCCCAGAGTGCATCCTCAAATACAAACTTTGCAAAAGAATCAGAAAAGAAGGCAGAAAAAAACAGATGAAATGGCTATTTCAGCTCCACATGACTATCCCCCTTCCACATGAGAGTGAGATCCAGCCTCCTGCTTCCAAATTCCCAGGAAAAACAACTCAGAGGTTTCAGTGGGTGTTGGAAGGGAAAATATTTCATTGTTGGAGCAATCCAAGAGATCAAAGCTGAGGTGGATTGCTGGATCCTCAGGATAGCTGAGGCTCCAGGAACTCTAGAGCTCATACCATCCAACCTCCCGCTCATAATGGGGCTAACAGCACAGTTGGACCCAGCTCCCACAGACTTGTCAGGTCCAGCACACTCCTCCAAGGAGCATCATCACCATACTAGGACAATCTCAGCCATTCCAAGCAGCATTCCTGAGCCCCAAACCCTTCCTTTCCAGTACTGGATGGCATGGAGTCAGCACAGCCCCTGTGTCCAACTGCTTGGAATGAGGACAGAGCCGTGAGCAGGTCCTTGCCATGAATTATCTTCTTGGATCTAGAAACACCTATCAGGGAAGGATGTAGATGAGGGACGGACCAAACCATCTCCATGGAGTTCAACACGTCAAAGGCAAAAAGCTACCAGTGGTTTAAGGACTGCAAAATAAATTGACCAGAAGGCACTGAGCATCTTCTGGCTCCTGCCACCAACCAGAGGTAGACACCAGATGCAGACACCATGCATTCAGAAGACACCCTTCTGGGATGAATCAACAGGATAGAGAACAACAACCACATCATGAAACCCCTGAAAGCAAGGCATTAATCCTGTTAAAGTTCAGTAAAAGATCAAGTCATAACAAACGTTGAAATAACTCAGAGTTCAGACAAGATTCTTTTTATCACATTAAGTACAGCCCCTACCCCGCACTTCTATTCCAAACCTGGCAAATACTGTCCAGCAATGTACAATGGGGCAGTAAGTTTTGCCCTAATGCATATATGTCATCCTGTGGCCACAGTCTTTAAGCTGAAATCCCTTGAGGCGCGAACGAACACATCTCAATCTGAACTTAAGGATAAGGAAAAATAAACTGAATTGCACTTCAAAGAGTAAAGGAACAGAAAAGCCACAGATGACTGCAAACACAAAGTGGCTGCCTTCTCCTCACTGATGCAGCAATCAGATCACAGTGCTGGCTCCAGGTATTCTAGTTTCAAGAGGCATGAATACTAAAAGGCAAATGCTAAAGCTCTTGAATTATTTATGTGGCTTAATTGTGAAGTTTTATTTACTCACCCACTATTTGTATTTTTTCCCCAAAGAAGCTGATGGTAGTGACAAAAATATTAAAGCAGAAAGGTTAAACCTCTGATATAGTCTGCTTGAAAGAGTTAAGTTAAAGCAAGCCATTGCAGTCAGTAGGAACTCAATGCCTTCTATGAATGAAATGCTTCAAAAGCATTTATAAGTACTAATTAATGCAAGTCCTAGAGATAAACAGAGCAGTGAGTACCAATTGTGCCTGAAACAATTGAGCTTTTTGTGAGGCTTCAAGTGAGCGCCACATCTTTGAAGGAGGCATTTTAGTTCTTCACTTTAGAAATTAATCTGTCTCCAGAAGCCTATTATTCCTCTAACGTACAACTTAAAAACAGGATGTATTTGGGACTTTCCCATTGAGGGAAACATGAAATAATGCTACAATACTTGGTGTCTAGTATCGTGCCAAAAAAACCTCGTGTATCTTTGTGAAGTTTAACTCAGAACCAGCTGATTCCTTGAGCCTCTCAAACACCACTTCAACAACAAGGACTATCTAATTTCCACAGCCATAGAGGAAAATTACAATTCCAAAGCAGCCTCACAGCCCAGAAGGCAAACAAAAAGAATCCAAGTTTATGTCTTTGGTTGTTGTTTTTCCTTTAAATCTCAGGATGACAAAGCAGATAGCTTGATGTGCTGGGGAGGGCAAATGGGGGCTTTTATCAAGCCCTTGGTTAATTATACCCATCACTTGGTTCTATTTTAACCTTTGTCCAAAGATTTGCATTGGGCTATCCCAGGTAATAGCAAATACAAATACTCAAAAGCACATACGCTGGGGAAAGAATAATAAAAGCACAGGGGAAAGAATAATAAAAGCACAAATTTAATTTGCTTTGGGAATACTTTGGAAAGACAAATGATTTGTGGAAGAATCATGAGGAAAAACACTAAATACGCTCCTAGAAAAAAATGGAATATTGACATGTGCTGTCCAGGCCACTGGTAGCATCGCAGAAATCTTACACATGACAGCTGCTTTCCCATCTTGCTGTTATTTTAACCAGTCAGAGCAACAAATGTCCTGCTTGCAGAACTCTCTGATGCTTCTGAACGTCATTTGGCACAAAACTGGGGGAATCTCAAAAGAATGACACTTTTTTGTTCCCATTTTTCTGATTATCTGCCCGAACATTTCCCAGAATTAGGTAGAACCTCCGGTACATTTTGTAGGCAGCGTGAGATGGAGGATTTCTTCCTTTTCCAGCACCGGGCTGTCACATCAGAATCTCTAAGAACACTTAAAACGTTTCAGCAAGAAGACTTGTCGAGCCTATTTTTGTCCCTGCAGCATCTATCTCCGAGTCCCCTGATTTCCCGTTTCCTTCTCCTGGCTGGGATCCACCAGGAGATGACATCTCGTCACTGCTGCACTAATGCCACAGAGCCATCAAATCACCCCCTGCCTGCTCGTATATCCCTTGCAACATGGAATGGTGACATGGATGCTATGTTATAATCTCCTTTTTTTATGCATGTTTGCTATTTCTCTGCTAATCCCTAATTAGCCGGAGTAGCTGGCCAAGCCATGCTCCTTTGCACAACCAAGCTGGATCACCCGCAGGGGTAGGGACTGGTCCTCACAGTTTTCTTTGAAGAGTTCAGGCTAATTTACTAGGAAAACCACTAAATTATCACTGCGCTGAGAATAATAAATCATTAACAGACAAAATCTCTGCTTCATTCTGGCAAACAGAAATATTTATATGGATGCCGAAGTAGTACAGGAACCATCTGCACCCCGGGGGGGAATGTTTGCTCCATCTCAGACAGAGCGGGATTGCGAAATGTGTGGTAATTTCCTTACCCTGCTGCTACACACTACACTCACATGCATCTGCCATACATACAATAAAATATGTGTTTACAATTTTACTCATGCCATTTTCTTTTTGCTGTTTTTTATCTCTTTCTGCACTGTTTTCAACACAAACCAGAGTAAGGGTCTCAGGTTCAAAATTTGTCCTTCATTTTATTGTTCTAAGGCTTCCAAGTTCACTGTTGTCATGTTTCACATAACCTTATTATAGCTGTGAATATTTTCTCTGCAAAGCTGAGAAGAAGGTGGTGGAAAGCACTCCATGGCTATTGAGGAGCTGCTTCTTATGGAGAAGAGACCCATGAACTTCACCCCTCTCTATCGTCACGGGCTAGGAATAAATATGCTTTTAGCCATCCCATTTGTGCCTCAACCTTTCAGCACCCTTACCACTTATCACATTTTTCAAGGTCACCCACTACCACCATCTCCCCAGTTGCCAAATCGATACAAGCAACATCACACCTCCTATAAAAACAGTTCTGCTTTAATACATTCAAGCCCCATAGAACAAAAAACAACTTACCCTGCAACAACTTGGATGTCTCTTTAGGAAGAACCAGAGGACCCAGGTCATATTCCTTCAAAACCAATGGAATTACACCTTTCACTTTAAGCGAGCACCAGAGCAGAGTCCAGGATGTCCATTTGCAACCCAGTTAAGTAAGCTGGTTACCTATAAGCAGGGTTAGTAAGCCTGTGTGTGAAGTTAAGCACATGGCCAAGTGCTCTGATGGCTCTGGTTTAGCACAGCTTGGCCCATTAGGCAAATTGAAGCTGCCACTGAAGGCACAGAGGCTTAGTTTGGGCAAGGATGGTGTGACTTAGTTCAGGAAAAGTAAACACCTACACTGTAATTTCAACCATTTTCATTATTATCTCAACATAATGCTAATACCAATGTTTGCAAAGGCCTTTATGTAGAACATTTCTTATTAGATTTAACTACCACAGATAAACTCTAGATCCAACCCAGGTTTCCCAAACACATGCAGATGTAAGCCCTTTGCTGCTGTGTGATGTGGCTTCCAACATCCTGACCACCTACAACCTTCTCCCATCTAGATGCTGGGAAATTTTGGTCCTTGGCTTATGATACAGGACCAGCCACCGCAGGGAATACTTACATTTAGGATGGTACCTTTTTGAGATAAGGTTGTGGACAATTCTGTGTCTGTCCAATGCAATCTCCAATTGCTCCAAGGGATTAGGTACTGCTTTCTAGCTCTGTGGGGTGATGTCTTTAACCTGTGAATGAAGCACAATTTATAGAGGGGAAAAACATTCCTATTATGGTATTTTCAAATCCCACATTGCCATTTGCCTTATGTTTCAGCTGTGTATTTGTACAGCAGAGCAGGCTGTTCCCACTCTCTGCCCCCTTTCCAATATTCCCTTTACAAGCAGCAGGTCCCAGAACCAAGAGGAGTCTCTGAAAGTGATTCAGAACTAAATCAAGTGTGATTTACATGTAATAAACTTCTCCTGAATGTCAGCTTGCCAAAATGGATTATTTACAGAGGTCTTGTTGTTATATCACAGGGTTATACCAGGTGCTGTTATAAGAACCATGATGACTGCAATCCATTAGTAACTGTCACTGTAACTCCTGCTACAAAGGAAGGAGACAGCAAAAAATGCCACCTACCTAGAAGCTGGAAATTGGATTCAGGAGACATATTTATCCTGAATTCCAAGTTTGGTTCATTCTGTGATCTGTGGCAACCCACCTACCTGGTCTATTCTGCACCTTCCACTTCTGAGAGGTTAAAATAGTGAGTTTTCCACCTCTGTAAACACCATTTATGTTATCAGATGGAAATGGCCAAGCGCTGTTAACATTTCCAATGGCATAATCCCAGGATCCACCGGAGGAGCCCTTCGCCTGCTGGTGACACTTGGATATCCTCAGGCAATGGAAGGCAGAAGCCTTTCGCGCCAGAAAATAAAGCCTTTAAGTAGGAGGGAAGATTAACTTCACCATCCAGAAACAGCAGTGGGAACGCTGGGAGTGACACGGATAACAGCACAAGGAGAAATTCCAGGAATGTTATATCTGGACCACTCAAGTCAGCGTCTTTTGAAGAGACCAGACTGCTGCTCAGCATGAGCTCTCCTTAAAAACAGCACACTGTTATCTCCTACCCTGTATGGGAGCAGCTTCAGCGCAGGGACTGCAACCATCCTCGCTGTCATGAGGACATCTCCTGCTCTGCACAGCACACAGACAGCGCTGGGTGTTTGTCTTTTTAATTGTGCTGCTATTCTTAACTGTGTGAAATAGTTCCGTGCAGTCAAATTATGTCGCAGCAAAATTCAGATCCCCTCTTACAGGCGGCAGCTGTCGACATAACTGCTTTACAATGTAATCCCCTTGTTCAATAAGTCTTTGCCTTCCAACATTTTTTGCCAAGGAATCAAATTGGCACTTAAGTATGAGAATAACCAAGGATCTCGCCTTTGTCTCCAGCCAACTGATATCCTAAGCCCTGCTATGACATTATATAAATATTCAAAAAATGCCTGTGAATACCATAATTTCTCCAGGTCTCACAAATGAGGAATTATCCAAGTAATGGATTATGAATGGAGCAGGAACGTATGGAAACTTTACCCACTCAAAACATATTAGAGCTCCCAATGACTCAACATGAAACAAACTGTGTTAGGGATTGAACAGAATGAAGCTGTCTCCTGAGATTCAGCCTCACTAACTAATTCCCATGAAAGACCCCAAAGAGGTGGAAATACATATAGATACTGTTTATAAATATTATCTGAAGCTCAAAAGTGCACTCAGGAAGGACTACTATATATATAATAATATATATAAATATATATAAAAGAACCATTAATCCAACCATGAGCTTAAACTGGTCTCTTGAAGCTTGAAAGTCAAATACTAGATGTATTTAGCAAGGTGTGTCTTTCTCCTCTCCAACCCCTTTATCCACAATCATGTTTGCATTTTGCCTCTACAAACTTGATGATTTTCAGAACATACGTTAATATTGTTAATTCAGGTGTGTTTATAAGGAAAGTCAAAGGCACTTTAAGGGAAGTCGTTGAACAAAATGAAAGGCACTGGCCAGTTGCCTACTAAACACAGGAGTCGTTGCTGTGCCCATGCCTAAAACCACTGCGAGAGAAACCCAAGCAAAGTTTACCGAGATGCTGACAGTCACTTTTCAAAGCCATTGCTCAATTCATTCCTCTGCTGCTGTCAGCATGCCAGACCCTTCAACCATTTCTTACTTCAGATCCCTTACTCATGTGAGTGGGACATAAGTAAAGATTACTCATCTGAGGAGTTGCAAAACTGCATTTGAGGGTTGCTTCCCTGGAGCCAGCCATTGTATGGGGTCTGACTAACTGCAGTGAGGAGCCAGCCTATATTCTGGGAAAGAAAGTTCTAAGAATGATGTTTTAAACTAATTAAACAAGTTATAGTTTGCTGCCTTTCTCCTTTTCTTTCTTTTTTTCCTGTAGTTGCAAAGCCCGGGACAACAATGGGGTTTCTTTTTTGCAGCTTTTGTACCTTTAAATTATAGGAAACTCGCCTCTTGGCCAAACTGGGTTGGCTTGGAGCCAGCGTGGATGTCTCCATTCCCATCCTTTCCCGTATTCTTTCAATGAGCAACATAAAAATGTTTATTTTTTTGGAAGTGAAGCAAAGCAGAGTCTCGGATGGATGGATTCCGAATCGCATTGCTCAGACAGACAGCCGTCACAAACAAACGTCTATGAAACCCATGGAAACAAACAGAAAGGTTCTCATTGTCTTCAACTGGCCCCAGTCTGGAGCCTTACATGTTCTTAACCAATTAGGAATGTTCTCAGTATTACATTTATTTTAACTTCATTAGAACTTGTTAGACTGTAAGGTTGAGAGTCATCCGGTGTCAGTGGGAGATGGACAGAGGGTTGATCAAACTACCACGTGAAGCAAGCATTCTGGATGCATTCAAAATAGTCATATAAAGAAGAAATGAGAACCATGGCCATGGTTGAAAGACAACTTACCAAGAAGATACAAGCCATGAATTTTATACCACAGGATCACTATCGAATCACAGAATAGTTTGGGTTGGAAGGGACCTTCAAAGCTCATCTAGTCCAACCCCCCTACAGTAAGCAGGGACATTTTCAACTAGACCAGGTTGCTCAGAACCACATCCAGCCTGGTCTGGAATGTCTTCAGGGATGGCGCAGCCACCACTTCTCCATGCAACCAGTGCCAGTGTTGTACCACCCTCATTGTAAGGAATTTCTTCCTCACACCCAACCTGAATCTCCCGCTTTTAGTTTAAAACCATCACCCCTCATCCTGTCACAACAGGCCCTGATAAAACATCTCACCCCATCTTCCTTATAGACCCTGGCTGTCCTCGTGTCTCACAACCAGGCTCACCCCAGAACAAGCACTTAGCTCCCCACTGAGCACCCCACTGTGCTCAAAGCAAGGATTAGGGCCCCCAAACCTGTGCCAAAGCTTGCTTGAGGTTTGAACTGAGTTTAATAGGAGCAAGGCTTGGTCCTGTAAGTAGGTGCTATATTTATGGAGCAATGACCAGCCAAAACGTAGGAAAAGAGCTCAGCCAACTCCTTTGCTATTTCTGATGACACAACAAAGTCTGATTTTCATTAAGTTTTGCACATATATATATCAGGGGTCCTCCTAGGGACTGGGGAATGACTGCACTTTGTTTGAACTCTATGGCGATTATATACTACTTTTTATTGATTTTTTTTGGCCTGTGATTCTCAATATAGTTCCTTTGTGTTCATGGAAAAATATTTATTTTTAGTCCCACAATTTTCCAATATACTTGTTTTCATCATAATCGTTTTCCTTCTCTTACAAACACTGTGTGATTACTGGTTACATCTTCCCAGTCCTCTAAAAAAACTACAGCATGTAAGATTAACAATTTTAGTCATCCTGAAAAGGCAGAATGAAAACAAAGCATGGGTCAGTGTACGTACTATGCTCTCAGCTGTATATTTATAGTTTCCAACAGTGCCCAACCCACGTTTGTGGAAGGAAAACTTGTCTATGAAGTAAATGTACAACCTTGAGAAAAGTTTGCCTTTCTGTTTTGAAAGGTTTGCAGAAAAATACATTAGGAGAGCCACTCGCCACCCGAAATGTCAGAGGTTCACTGAATTATAGAATGGTTCAGATTGGAAAGGACCTTGAAGCTCATCCAATTCCAACCCTCTGCCATGGGCAGGGACACCTTCCACTAGAGCAGCTTGCTCCAAGTCCCATCCAACCTGGCCTGAACACTGCCAGGGATGGGGCAGCCACAACTTCTCTGGGCACCCTGTGCCCGTGCCTCACCACCCTCTTAGTGGTGTCCCCATCATCATCAACAGGGTTGTTTATAAGAGTAATGCAGGCAGGCAGAAGGTTGGCACCAGCAGACCCAGTGGTGGGCTTCTGACAGCATGGGGACCTTCAGCTGGCACTGAGAATGGAGAAAACTTGGAACTACTCTCAAGCTGTGATGTAAAACCTTGGGCACCCTTCCGAACCCAACTAAACACCATTTCACTGCAGTCTGATACTAGCCCTATAAAGCTGCAACAATGCAGCCAAGCCAGAACAGTGGCATTTGCAGATCCTTTGGCATGGTCTGGCCTCAAGAGGAGCTCTGTGGCCACCCTGGACCCTCAGAAAATCTCTTCCTACCCTTGCTCAGCCCCAGCCAAAGCTTTGGGCTGTTTGGGTGTAGCCTTCTGTGAGCACAGTGCTGGGGGATGACTGGAGATGCAAGTGGCATGAGGGAGTTGCAGCAGGGCTAGAAAGCTGTGGCTGGTACTGGGAAGAGTGCAGGGCCATCGGGGAGCCATCTGGGAGAAATCATTTTATTTATAACTTAAGTAATAGCACAAGCCACACAGCAAATCGATTTGCTTTTGGATTCCAGCTATTGTCTGATTGCCCAGACAAGCAGCATCCAGTTTAAGTGGAGTCCACGGCAGTAATAACAAAGAAGGAACACAAATTTTAATTATGTTTCCAGAAGTCCGTATAAGTATTGAAGAACCCCATAAAACTGCTTTTTTTTTTTTACTAACTTGCAGTTGAAAATGTGTCATTAAAAGCTATGAGTCTGATTTTCTGCTCTGCTGGTCAGGATATGAACCAAAATGATAAAGTATTCACTCTTTGAAGGGGAGGAAAAAGTAAAGGGAAATAAATGCTGAGGGTTTCATGCTGGAGATATTATGCAGATGATACTGAAATGAGAAACTTCATCGCCCTTCACTTGTTGGTCCTGCTATGCAGCAAGCAAGCGCTGGAGTAAGAAGGAAGACGGGAGAGAGTAATGCAGGCAGTAAAAATAAGCAAGAAAGGGAAAAAGCAAGGTTGGGATGCTGGAAGCACAACTGACACATTGGCTTTGGCAGGAGCCTCGTACCATGAGTGCATTTGACAAGACACGTCAGGACGTGGTCTTTCATATCCCCAATGATCCAAATTAATTCCTGCTCTCCTCCGCTTGCGTGTTCCCTAATTCTGCAAGCTGACTTCAGACCTGCTGCACCTTACATTTATTTGTAATCTTGCTGCTTACACTCCGCTGAACAATAAAAGAACAATAAACTTAATAAAAAGCCCAAGTGATTGGGAATAGCTCTGGGAATGGCAGTCCAGTATGAAAGCTATAAATTTACTTGTATACTCATGACATTGTCAGCTAATTTTTATGAAAAGCCCATCACAGAACATTGCACCAAAACACTGTGATCACTCGTATGTCACCCATCATACTTCCCCTGATAACCAAACACAAAATGCATCATAAAATGATACTTCAAAGTACAAATCCATCTTGAAATGCTCACTGTATACAGTAACAATTCTTCCCTGACCTTGTAATGCACCTGAACCTTAAATTAATCATTCTCCTTCTATAACATTAAAGAATACCCCAGTGGTACTATTTATTGACTTTAAAAGCTAAAACTCCAACTAACAATATCATTATTGTTTTGGTTAATATTTCCCTATTCAAATCCTCGTAGAGTTCAATAAGTTCCACAGTGTAAAGTAAGCAATAAGAGGTCTGGAAATATGATTTCATAGTATTTTTTTTGTACTCAGATCAGAAAGTATTGACTGATATTTAGAGGCTGAACCAAAGCTCACTGAAGTCAAAGGAAAACACCTATTGATTTTAAATGTTTTTGGATCAAGCCCTTAAGACCTAATCCCAAAAAATGCTGAGTATATTAAAGCTCCATTGGAGCTACAGATATCAAGAATTCACAGGACTAAATCCTATTAAATACATAGTGTTATCCCTACTTAGACTAAGGGACCCAATTGGATTAATTAGGAAAGATCTTCCAAGAGATGGCCAATACATTCACATTACTCTTTTAGTGGGAATGCTGTTAATGTAAGGAGTGGGACAGTGGCACAGGTCTATGATAGATGGATATTCCCAGCATCCATTTACAAGAGTCCACGAAGGAGTTTTTGAAGACTCAGATCTTCTCCAGTGACATACTCATCATTTTTCAGACACAGAGTTTAGTGATTTCAGCAATGGCACAGCATCACTTCTTAAACACACAGAGGAAGGAACCCTGGCACCTGGGGATGCCTCCGTAAGAGGCGAGAGACCTCTCAGATAGCACTGGGGCTGCTCTACCAGCTGTAATTCAGGCATCAGTTCCAAGTCTTCCTGCTAACAGCCCCAAAACCATAACCCCCTGCCCTTCTTCCTCCCCCTGCTCATCAGCAGAATCTCTGGTGCCTCAGTGCAGCAGAGGGCAGTGGCTGCTCAACCTCCAAATCACCTCATGACCCTTGGGAGCATCACTTGGACCAGTGCTGCTCCTGTTGCTAAAGTTTAGATGTAGCTTCAGTAGGAATATCAATGTCTCTTCTTTGGGCAATCACAACCAAGTTTGTTTATAGCTGCATCTTCAGTTGTTCTCGCTTTAGGAAGAACGTAACACAGCCTTTGTCTGCAGCTACTGCAGAGAGAACAGCAGCTACCAGGAAGAACGGTTCAGGAAATGTGAAT
This sequence comes from Amazona ochrocephala, assembly GCA_039720435.1. NCBI lineage: Eukaryota > Metazoa > Chordata > Aves > Psittaciformes > Psittacidae > Amazona > Amazona ochrocephala. Next base: position 2,007,258 of record CM077881.1, on the reverse strand, counting down.
CCAGGTTGTCAGCCTTCCAGTTAAATTCCTCTCCCGTCCTTGCCAAAATGAGGAAGGATGAAGTAGTGAAGCCTCCACCCGATGACTGAATGCCTCAGCTGCGGCCAGTCACACCCAGGAGGCCCCATCCCTCCTGACCGGCGACCAAAAGCCTCCAGTTGTTATTATCCAGCTTTCCCAGATTATCTTTTGCCTGAAATTCTGCAGTGGGAACCTCTGATGGAAAAGGGAATCATGCACAGCTCAGAATAAAGAGAGCTCACCCCAAATGGAACACATGATTTACGTCGGGTGGAGGGAAGGGAGGGAGGAAAGGGCTTCTCAGAGCAGCATAACATTGAGTATCTCATACTGTCCATTGAACAGCTGCCTTCCTTAGGGCAATATCCAAGTATTTTGTGCCAAGCAGGTCACAGAAGGTCATCCTTGCTGGAAAAGCTCAAGAGAGACCTTCACCTTTTTCAGAGGACCTCTCCCTGTGCCTTCCGGGAAGAGCCCTGGACGTAAAGATCTGCAACTGGGACCAACTCATCTTCCCCTGAAAGACACCTGGTTGAAGGCACTTTCAGCAAGGCTTTCCCACTCAGCAACTGTGGCACGCAGTTTCCTTTACCAGAAACATGGCCAAAAGGCATCTCTGGAGATGCCAATGTCGCCTCACTACCCACAGAGGGAACTTACTGTGATGAGCTTGAACTCTGATGTGACTGCAAAGAGATGAGATTAGATGACAGGAGGGCTATGAAGATGCTGCAAGGGCTTTTTATAAGAGCAAGTAGTGACAGGACAAGGGGGAATGGCTTTAACCTGCCAGAGGAGAGACTGAGATGAGCTCTTAGGCAGAAGCTCTTCCCTGTGAGGGTGCTGAGGCGCTGGCACAGGGTGCCCAGAGAAGCTGTGGCTGCCCCATCCCTGGCAGTGTTCAAGGCCAGGTTGGACACAGGGGCTTGGAGCAAGCTGCTCTAGTGGAAGGTGTCCCTGCCCGTGGCAGGGGTTGGAACTGGATGAGATTTAAGCTCCCTTCCAACACAAACCAGGCTGGGGTTCTATGAATCCTAGTCAAATCTTGCCACTTTTAATCACCTCATAACTGACACAAACTGCATAGGTCAGTGAGATGATTTCTAGTGGCCTCCATCAGCTCTGGAGCAGCCTCTTGGAGGAACAGTGACAAACTCCAAGAGAAGTCTGGGCTCAAAATACAGAGCTGTTTACAAAAAGCAGTTCCAAAAGTGAGAAAAGGTGACAGAAGATGACTCTGAATTAATAACACCATTTTATGTATCAGAAAATATCATATTTGACAGAGCTGCCAAAGCAAGCACAAGCCAACTCTGTAAGAGGAGGTTTTATTGTGCTGGTAGCAGAGGAAAAACCCAATGTTTTACAAAGAAAAGAAACTTAACATGGTATTGAGGATGTTTATTTCTTTTATCATATTATGTATGAATCTTTTATAAGTTTTCAGTGAACTATATTAATTAAAAATTAGTTCTGGGAATATTTTGCTTGTAGCCTAATAAGCTATTACGTCAATACAGATTTTCATGGACTATTTTCAATGTGGAATAAAGGGGTCTCCCGAGTATGCGCAATGGAATAGAACTGTAACAAAGAGAAAAACAGTAGGATGCTTCTCACTTTTTCCTTGCACAAGTTGAAGATCAGGGTGCAGGTCTTACTAAGTCTTTCTAAGTCATTTTTATGAGTTACCTCCAAAAAGTTTTATTTCTATTATCCAAATAGTTTTATTACTAAAACTATTACATTTTTTTTATGGTCTAAGACGCTGTAATGAACTTGACTATTTTTATTATGGATGTTTTTCATTTTGACCTTCAGTCTGATCCATACCAATGCTACCACACAGCAAGGTAAGGCTGTTCTACCAGTGGTCCTTTGGACACCATACTCCAGACACGGCAAGGAGAGCGCTGCAGCTACCCTAGCCCCTGATGCTCCCATCCATCAGGAAGTACCTAGAAGGCAATAAAATCGAATCGTAAAATCACTGAATCACAGAATGGCGCTGGCTCAGGGTGCCCAGAAAAGCTGTGGCTGCCCCATCCCTGGCAGTGTTCAAAGACGGGGCTTGGAGCAACCTGCTGTAGTGGAAGGTGTCCCTGCCCATGGCAAAGGGTTGGAATTGGATGAACTTCCAACACAAACCAGTCTGGGATTCTATGATTCTATGATCAGCTCAGCTGAGAGGTATTCTCCAGGGCATCAAGGTAGCCATTGACTTTCCCAAATCCAAACCCTGGAAAACCACTGCAGCGCCTCCCATTACTCCATGCAGTCCATGATGTTCATCTAAACCAGTAGAATTATTAATACTTATTTAGCCACACAGTAAGTACAGTATTACACTGTTGGTTGATTTAACCCAGGTCAGTAACCAAAGTAAACACCAGTTAATTGATTTGCTCAGGTTCACCTCGGAAGCATGTGACACTGAGTGGAATGAGAAACGTGGCCTCCTGATTCCCACCTCAGTGTTTCATCCCCAGACTCCAGCTATTTCTACTGCACCAGTTCATAATTCTCAAAAGCCAAGGAAAATAAACATCACACATCTTTGTGTTCTTTAGTTTGCAGGTCGAAACATGCTCTTCATATTCATATTAATGAGTTGCTTCTCATGAGGCAACCCATTAAATTTAATAGGAGAGCTAACATAAACCTCACATGAAATGAAATTGCTGCAGTTAGGTTTACATTTCCTTGAAAGGTACACTTTGCATTCCTGCCTTATGAACAAGCTTGTATGTTTTATTTAATGATAAACAGGTTTAATGACTCTCTTTAGCTGGGTTTTTTTGCCACCTTTTTCTTCTGTTCTAGTTGAATAACAGGATAACATCCTTCGCTGGGCACTGGCCACACCACCTTTCATGTCATATGTAATGGAATATGCTAAAGGATTTTTTTCTGATTATTGTAGTTTTCCAACACTTTTTACAAAATCCATTATCAATTGATGGAATGTTGTTTCGACAGTGATGAGCAAGGAATCCATTCAAATGTTTGGTTTAGTGTTTGTTGATTGGGAGATACGGCACCATTGCTCCTCCTCTTCCAAAAGGACTGCAGTGCTGTTTCAAAACACGTTATGAAATCCAAGCTCTTTGGCAAAAAAAGTGCTTTCCTCCTCACTTGGTTCTGCAAAACCACCATTTTGTCAACAATATTTAATTGCCAGTATGATTTTGAAATTTCAAGCAAGATCACCTATAGACACGTTGCCTTTCCATACAGAATTTATCACTATGCACAGTGTATGTACACTCCAAATGAAATCCTCAGGTCATCTCAAAGGCATAACTGGTAGCAGAACTTTTCCTAGACTCCTTATAACACAAATTAGAGCAATATCAAGTTTGGAACTACTTGAGCAGATAAAACCTTTGAATTGATTCCAGACCTGCAGCCTCCCTAAACTGTGTTCAGTTGTAAGACTGCTCTTCCTGCCTTTACTGCTGCTGGCTATTGGGATCACACAACTAATTTTGTAGCCCCACCATTACAGTACCTGAACATAAATCTAACAGTAAATGTAGCTGCCATCGAGTCATGCCCCCAAAGCAAGAAAGTCTGTGATAAAAGCAGAAGAAAGCACAGGTCTCCAGGGTTCTCAGTACTTTTGCCATAAAATCTCTTTGTTTCTCTGATCCCCAGCTCTTTCTCCAATTCTCAGGTAGCCAACAAGAACACTATGACTGTTAGTGATGATGCTCACATCTTCTGACGCTCCCAAGCTAAATGTCAGTATAACACATCCGGCCAAGCAGCGCTGACACAGCTGGTTAATTGTGGAGGGTGAACAGCATTGTACCATGAAGCTCACCCAATTCCAACCCTGGTCACAGACAGGGACACCTTCCACTAGAGCAGCTTGCTCCAAGCCCCTCTGTCCAACCTGGCCTTGAACACTGCCAGGGATGGGGCAGCCACAGCTTCTCTGGGCACCCTGTGCCAGCGCCTCAGCACCCTCACAGGGAAGAACTGCTTCACCACAGTGTGAGCTGCTGGAGCTGCCCTAGCAGTAGTAATACGTTCTCTCTGTGCCTGGCCGCAGATCACGGCTCTCAGGCTGCCAAAGTAGCCAAGGGGCAACAAACAGGCAAAGCAAGGGAGAGAGGCACCGAGCGAGAAGGGCAGGGGCTATGAGAGCCCCCAGCTGTGCACAAACAGCCCCAGCATGCTTCTCACCCTGCACTACCTTTGCCCCCGGTTATCCATGAGCAAGGGGCTTTCCTGATGTTGTAAGCCTAAATCCTATGAGAAAAACGGGAAAAGAACTAAGAGAGGAGGAGAGCAGCTTGTTCCTGCAGAAAAAAGGAAGAGGAAATCCTTGTCTCAAAGAGTTGCAGCATATTTTTTCAGACATTGGAGGACTACTTACATCAAAGCATCCTGGTGTTCACGCCAGGTGTTCACCAACCTATTTTCCCTTTGTAATTTCCCTGTGAAAGCTGCCTTATACCTTTTAAACTCACGCAAAAACTACAAGAAGAAAAGAAAACAAGTAGGAAAAGGGTTTATTGGAAGAGTTACAGTCTTGGCGAATACTCTCCAAGGGAAATGGATGTTTAATTAAGCACACAAGGCGGCGCTCACCCAATGGAGAGGCGCCGCTCAAGTCCTAAGGGCTGTTTCCTGGCACGCATTACTTGGGAATATTCGTGACTTGTTTATTTTGGATAAGGCACACTTCCATGGACACGCTGGTGAGTTAACGGCACATGGAGAGGAGAGGCAATAGCTAAAGTAGACAACAAGCACCACCATAATATAACTTCCATTTGGGTAATATCTTTCAGTTTCTCATCAAAGACAGGAAGAAATGAAATCACACTGCACAGGGATGCATTCACCGATACTGCTGTTGATGCTGATAATGTGGAAAACTTAGCATTTGACTTTCTTTTTCCCAGCAGTGTCTGTGAATGCGCATCCCAAAATCAATGAGATAAATGCCCAATGCAAACTGAATTAGCAACTTTGTTAATGAAAACTTATTTAGGTAAAGAATTGTTCCCTTTGGAACGGGTGCTTTTTATTCAACCTTTCAATGTCAGTTATCATTTTTAAAACAGCTTGACCTGGAAGCATACGGTTAAAATTGTGGTGACTGTTAATGACAGTTTTATTGGACACTATGCTTATAGTTCACATTTTGAGGTCTGTATGTAATTGATCTTTCTACCCTACATGAGAAACACTGCAATAAGTTGGTTGCAGCACCACATTATAGATATAGAGAAATAATAATGATGTCACCTTGAGATTCAAAGATCGTGGAATAGTAATAGTCTCCTAGCTCATTCTCCCAGCTGTGATGACCTCTCCAGTACTAAATCGTAACAGTCTCAGCATTATTTTTGAATTATTCATGCTAGCCTTTTCCCTCACTACAAAATCAAGGAAAATGAATGCATCATGCTCTGCAGCTCCACAGGTATTTTGGTAAAAATATAACGCTATTTGGTATCAAAACCCTGTGCAGCGATACAGGTCACTCGCTAGTCTGAGCAAACCCCAAAATTCATATGCAGAAGACACGGGACACATTCATTCTAAGTCTGAATGAGGCATTTTTGAATCTCTGGAAGTTCCAAACCCTGTGTTTTGATTAATTGCATCTTCACATGTGGAAATAAAGCAAGAATTAAACAAGCATCAATACACACAAACTGTTCTTCACTAACTTTGACAGCGCAATGTTTGAGGGATTGAGCAGGATGGGAAAACACAGAGAGAATTAGAGATTAGGAACAGAAAAATGCTTCTTAACATTATATTTACAGCTGAAATTAATGGTGATGCTCAGGTCAAGCTGCAAAGAAAGCAGACTTCTGGAACCACACCACAATGAATGGCAGCGGCACCGCGATGTGCTGGAGACAACTCATCTGTTCTTAAAGGCAGCAGGTTGATAACTCTTCTAGACTATCAAACCCGGATAATAAGAGAGTGCTACAGTTTTATTCCAGTGATGGATCTCATAAAAAGTGCACATAGGAATAAAATAAAATGCATGTAAATGTAAACTCAAGCAGGTATCCTGATTCATCTGTAGCTGGTGACCTTTAAGTTCATTATGAAAAACAAATGTCAAGCTATCAAAAGACAGGAGTATCCCTGGCTTTGCTGGGGATTTTGTATGCTATCGCAGAGACTGTATTAATTTAGCCCGGCATCAATAACCTTGAAATCAGGATTTTGCACTAAAAATCTAGTTTTATGTTTATTCAGAAAGCAAAGATAAAAGGCGACTTTATTTTAAGGGACCCTCCAGTGGCTACAGGGCAAACGTAATGTAACGTTACTGATTTTGTCTACCTTGCTATTCAATGCCAGCTCCCATGGCAACACATTTTATATGAATACAAAGAGTGCGATGAAGATCTCCCTCTATTTTGAACCAGGTTTAATTACGGAAAAGTCTCCTGTCTTCAGAGTTATATGGCATCCCTGAAATGGCAAATGCTCCTGGAAAGCCTTGGCCAGAACAAGCTGCAGGTCCCCAGGAGAAGGACCTCATGCTGAAAATGGGAGAGATCTTGCACATTTACACTGACACCCAAATTCTGAGCGGATTAACAGGGGAATACCACATAATTGCTGAAGAAACAACGTATGATCAATTAATTACTTCTCTAACAAAAAATGCTTTTATGCTGCTGTTCTCTCCTCAGTTGGCAAGCTGGAAGACACAAAGTGTGAAGGTTTCACCTAAACACCAAAAGGAGACTAAAGCATTTAAATTGGTTTTCCTCCTTTTCCCCCTCTTTATTCTTCATTGTAGTCACTCTAACAGACTTGCTCTCTCTATGTCTCCTTTGTTCAGCTTATAAATGGACACTCTTACTGTGATGAATCTCATGCCATATTTTAAAAGAAACAAAAGCCCACCCATATGTCAAAAAGGAGAAGAAAAGCATTAAAAACCCTAAAAATCCCTGGGTTTAATCTAATTAAACATCAACCAGGCCTTTCCCTCCTGCAATCGTGGTGCTGTTAACATGCACAGCGTCCCAGCAGGGGGAAAGAAAGTACTACAGACATTGGACAGTCACAGTGACTAGAGACAGTAAGAAACTGCAGGCATTAGGATGCACACCTTCCCTCCACGCTGCACCTCTGCCACTGCAAACCATGCAATTACAATTACAAATAACCCTGCTCTTCTCTTGGTCTGTAATTCACGCCTGTTGAAAACAAAGAGAGCTCTGCCACTGAATTCACTAAGGAAAGGATTATCCCCTTCTTTGGGCCATTTTTATGAAGGTTCTACCAAAAGGATGGATTTCCGATCACTTTCTAAACTAGATTCCTGCCTTTCTTTCTGCACAAAGTGGTTCCATATTTAAGAGTAATGCCAAAACTACGTTCTTCATTTCACTTTTGCACTGTTGTGGTGCTTCGCTGAAAAGACTCTACACCGAGGGGATGAGAATAGAGTCCCTGTTGTCACTGTTTCAGTTCTTTGATGCCCAGACATGCAGTATCTTTTGATACTGTGCAGGGTCATCCAGTAACAATGGTGGAGTTATTCCACCAGCGTGTTGGGTTTTCCTTTTCTGACGGCTCATGGACATGAAAGAGAACCTTATCTGCTTGTGAGAGCAAATAGCGAGCTTGGACCCAAAGAGAGCTCCCCAAAGATACCATCACAGCTCCCTTCGGATACAGGCTGTCACCACGGCAAGTGCCAGCTCCATCCACGGGCTGCTGGCAAGGAGATGGGCTGGATGACCTAATAGCACTTTTCATCTCTGACTTCTGTTTCTACAATAGCCAGAGTCAGTGGCCTCAGTGATCAGAGGGTATTTCAAAGCAGAATGTGCAGTCTCCTATTGAATGGTGACAAATGACATCCAACTTGAAAAAATGCAACCTAATATATCTAGGGAAAAATAACATTAAACAAAGGTACTCCATGGTGAAAGGAAAGCAGGCCAGAAGGAAAAGCAAAAGGAATGCAGGAGTGATAACAGCAGATTATATATGAATAACGACGAGTCTTCAGGATTGTCTGATGACGCACACAACACCTCAGAGGAGAAGACAGAATGGGAGGTTTCACCCATCACCATCTAGAGCAAACCTAAGCATCCTGCCTGCAAGCCTCAGGGATGTGGACCTGCCCAAGCAAGTCCAGAGGAGGCCACGGAGATGCTGCAAGGGCTGGAGCAGCTCTGCTCTGGAGCAAGGAGGAGAGAGCTGGGCTGGGTCAGCCTGGAGAAGAGAAGGCTCCTTAAGGGGAGACCTTAGAGCAGCTCCAGTGCCTGAAGGGGCTGCAGGAAACCTGGAGAGGGGCTTTGGACAAGGGATGTAGGGACAGGACAAGGGGAATGGCTTTAACCTGCCAGAGGGGAGACTGAGATGAGCTCTTAGGCAGAAGCTCTTCCCTGTGAGGGTGCTGAGGCGCTGGCCCAGGGTGCCCAGAGAAGCTGTGGCTGCCCCATCCCTGGCAGCGTTCAAGGCCAGGTTGAACACAGGGTCTTGGAGCAAGCTGCTCTAGTGGAAGGTGTCCCTGCCCGTGGCAGGGGTTGGAACGGGATGAGCTTTAAGGTCCTTTCCAACTAAACCCCTGCATGATTCCTTGCTCACACTCATTGCTATTCAGCTAATTCCTAGCATGAAATTCTCATTACTAGTAGGAACACGTGTATCAACAGTCAGAAAAATTCAGCTCCTCATTCTTGGCCATTAATCTAAGCAGCAGCATCGCAGTGAGTTTAATCAGATCTTTTAAAATCCCTTCCCCCTTAATTCCATAAGCACGCATCTATTTTAGGCTTTTGATATAAACCCTACCAAGTATTTGTGGGTAATTCCTTACTTCTGCTTAGTCTCATAAGCCCAGAGGAATATACAGCAGAAGACCTAGATCCCGTTTTTAGCCTCCAGTTTCTATTTTGACACCAAACTTCCACTGTGTCATTAAGAAAAGGCATATTAGCATCTCTGTGGATAGGAACTCTGGTTAAGTCACCCTTTAATCTTTCCTAATAAGTTTATCTCTCCCAAGATGTCATTTTGTGACTTTCTGCAAATTTGGCTGAGTTTTTCTCCTGAACTGTGTTTGTCCTTGCTGCTTTGCAGATTTCCTGGCTCTTCTAAATGAAACGCTTGTTTTCAGAATGTTCCATTCAGAAAACGGAACATTTTCAAGTGAAATTTCATTTTGGCTTTCTGTGCCTGAGCTTTGAAAGTGAGTAGTACCAGGGATTATTTTTCTTAATGCAAAATATAGAGATTTATTATGTTCTATGAGGCACAGTGATGATTTTATTCCAGCATAAATGTCATTCCCACATAGTAATTTCATTTGGACTCCTGGAAGTGACTTTTTTTTTTTAGGTGTTTGCACCTAATATTAATGTTAAAATTTAGGATAGTTCATGGAAGGATAATGACAGAGCCAATTAGGTGGCAGAGCAGGATTTACTTGTTGCAACTGAAAATACCAGGTCCCTCCTACTCTTACCATACAGTGAGTTAGGATTTCAGAACAAAATCAAGAGTTTTCTTTAATTTGGGAACATCTAGAAACATGCATGTGAAAGGGAAGAAACATGCCCATTTCCCCTTACCTATTTACCTATGAGTGTTGCCAGATAAATGCCACTCAGTATCTGAGGTCAGCTTAGGTTTGAACAGTGCTCCGCATTCCTGAACTCCTTCCCAAATCTTGGGAAGGCAAAGAGAGGAAAACAAATAGCAGATGTGGGAACTGGGAAAAGGAAACGGTCATTTTTCCAGCGTGGGTCATGGAGAATAGATTAGTACATCCAGGATAGTTTAAACATGCTGGCACAAGCAAAGAGAAGCTGGCCTTTGCCCAACACAAACAGTGCCAAATGCGTGAGAGCAGGGAGCTGTGTGCACGTGGCCGGTCATCTGCTGCCAATTCCATGTGGTTATCCACATGCCATGGCAATGCCCTTGGCTGCCTCCATGGGATTTCAGCGTCTCCCAGTTGCATCTCAGGGATGCTGCAGCAGCAGCGGCTCTGGATGAGGGGATCCCATTGAGGGTTTGGACCACAGTGTGCAGTTCTGGTGTCCTCAACGTAAGACAGACATGAAGCTGTTGGAGCAAGTCCAGAGGAGGCCACAAGGATGATCAGGAGCCGGAGCACCTCCCATATAGAGACAGGCTGAGAACATTGGGGCTGTTCAGCCAGTAGAAGAGAAGTTGCATGGAGACCTCAGAGGAGTCTTCCAGTATCTGAAAGGGGTTACAAGGATGCTGGAGAGGGACTCTGCATCAGGAACTGTAGTGATAGGACAATGGGTGATGGGTTCAAACTGAAACAGGGGAAGTTCAGGTTAGATATAAGGAATTTCTTCCCTGTGAGGGTGCTGAGGCACTGGTACAGGGTGCCCAGAGAAGCTGTGGCTGCCCCATCCCTGGCAGTGTTCAAGGCCAGGTTGGACGGGGCTTGGAGCAAGCTGCTCTAGTGGAAGGTGCTGGAACTGGATGAGCTTTACGCTTCCTTCCAGCTGAAACCAGTCCATGATTCTATGGACACAAAGCCCACCCCGTGGTCCAAGTTGCAGGCACACCTCATGCACCCTCAGAGTAAACAGGTCGTTTGTTGAGCATTAATACTATTGCAGCCTGCATCTTCCTCTCGGGACTTATGGGCACTGCTGGTGACACACTGATGGCATCAAACCTGACTTGGAGAGCAGGGGCACACTGGAAAGAATCATAAAATCAGTGAAGTTTGAAAAAACCTTTACGCTCATCCGGTCCAACCATTCCCCAGCATTGCCAAGGCCACCATTAACCCATGGCACTGAGGGCCTTGTCTACACGGTGTGAGAGCACTTCCAGGGATGGTGACTCCAGCACTGCCCTGGGCAGCCTGTTCCAATACCTGATCAAAGCATTGTTGTGAATCTTGGGTAAAGACTTGATTCCATTTTTTTGTTTTATGGATACAACAGCATGTGATGCTACTTTAGGTCATGGTAAACCTAGGGGATAATAATTTAATTCATTGTCTCTGAACCAAACAGGAACAGTAATTACCCCCCAGCACCTTCTTAGACTTGTGCAATAATTAAGCCACATTCCCATAGAGGACAGACAAGACCAGATTAACGTGAAAGGGAAAACATAGCCCTGGACACATGAAAAGTGGACACAGAGACCACCCAGCCACCGCACGACGAATGAGATGTCATCTGTGGTATCCCACCGCTCAGGATGTTATTCTTGTGGAGCCCTCAATCAATTCTGTCTGCACAAAACGACCACGCTCTCTTTTTGGGGGTCTCCAGGAAATCTTTGTTCAAATTGAAGATGGTTTTCTAACAGGCTCTGCTCTTTACCCAATTTTCCAGCTGAGTTGACTGAGGCACAGGCAGGTCAAAAGGCTTACCCAAGGTCAGGGAGTGAATCAATGAGTTGGGTCAGATTAGATCTCAGCCTGTTCTTTGCTTTTCATTCTTCCCTGTTACTGCCAGATCACCAGGTTAACAAAAATGTCATGGATGTGCTTTAAAAAAATATATATTTTTAAACTTGTTATCCCAATAAGAATTAAGTTCTTTGGATAGCACCCTATATAAGATTAAACTTCAAGAGGTTAAGCCTTTACTGCGAGGAATTCAATATCCAGCACAATGTAAAATCACCAGCTGGAGAAATACTTTTACTACTGTATAAAAATCATAAAGATGCAGAAAAGTCAAATTCACAGCTCAGATGCTGAAGTGCTCACTCAGGCCAAGTTCTGCCTGGCTTTAATTGTATTTTGCCTTGGGAAAAGGCTTCAGATCTGGCCAGAAATTAGGATGCTGATCCCACAGTGCGAATAGTGTTTTATTTACTTATACCCTGAAATAAGCTATTGAATTCAAGCAGCAGTTAAACTAAAAGTATGGCTCTTCCGAACCTGAAGGAGCTATGGTGTTTTGGAAACTAATGTTAGGATACCTTCTCCAACCAACCACTATTTAATTCCATAGAATCACGGAATCCCAGCCTGGTTTGGGTTGGAAGGGACCTTAAAGCTCATCCAGTTCCAACCCCTGACACGGGCAGGGACACCTTCCACTAGAGCAGGTTGCTCCAAGCCCCGTCCATCCTTCCCTAGGGGTAATTTGATACAAATTGACCAAACAATTTGATATGAATTGACGAAAAAAGCCTGTTTCCCCTCAAGGGACACGTGTTTCCTGAGGTCAGGCACCAAGAGGCACCCAAAGCACTAGGTCTTCAGAAGGAACTTCCTCCCCAGGAGGACAGAGGATTCGAGATGGGCTTCCTGGGGAGGATGGGCTGTTCCCCTCCTTGGAGGGTCCAACACCAAATGGGTTAAAGATCTGAGCCGCCGGGTCCAACCCTGAAGCTGGTCCTGCCTGGCGCACAGCAATGGCCTGGAGACCTCCCCCAGTCCATCTGGGACTATTCTACCATCCTACAGCATCACTGTACACTGTGCTTTTCAGGACAAGGATTTTAAGACCCCTATAAGGGCAATATGTGCATCTCCAAGCTATCCTTCACTGGCCAAGCAGCTCCCTTGCCCCATGAAGATGTGGTACAGAGAAAGATGAATATAACTTTCCTCGCAGCTACTACTACATAAATAAAACAAGGAACATGTTAATCAAACTGTTCCTATTTACTTCATTTACCTTTATGCTGCTAAAACACAGACGTCTTGTTCTGGGCTTTTTGTTTCATGGACAATGGGAAAAGTTGGCTTTGAAAAGCCTCGTCAGGAATCTTATTTTCCTGATTTTAGGAATGTGACAGGCACACTCGAAACTCTTGGCAAAGTTCAACAACGAGGAAGCTGCACCTCATCAGTTCTCATCTGCAGATCAAAGCGATTCCCTGGCAACATGAAAAGATTGTATTTAAAACCTGACAGGATACCCTTAAAAATCAAAAAGAATAAGCTTCAGGATTCTGGGAAGGATGCATTCTGAGCTGCAAGCAACATAAAACAACATCTAACAAGCAGCATTAAAAATACCCTTGGACTCAAGAGAAACATTTGTATTTGTCCAGCATTGGAACAATATACTAATCCAAATGATCTCTGCTCTGTGTTCCAGCTCAGTATAACACTATTTAGCTGTTACACTGAATTAAACTATGCTGATTTTCTTCTTGCACTTCTAGAAAGGCCAGTTAAAGCTAAAAACAGGCAGGGGGTGGCAGTGATCTGAAGGAAGCATCCTGAGAGATGTGCAAATACAGAAGTCGTTCCTCAGCTCCTTCTGCTTCGTGGAACCTTACAGCAGTATTGGAATATAAATGTTACCTCTCTTTTGACTAGCTCACCGCCCTCCCTATTCCTCAGGCTTGCTCTGGAGTTGCCTTTGCCTCCACCTCGGTGCTGTCAGAACTGGGAGCACACGGAGGCTTCAGCAGATGCCTGACCTTTCCAGGGTGCGCGTTTCTACCTTCCCCATCTAGGGATTTGCTTACGCTTAAAGTCTGCTCCAGGTTAACTTGAATTATTTCATGTTAAGGTGCTTAATGTCACAAACAATTTCATTTTCTCCTTTTGCAGGTCAGCTGGCATTTTAATGTGTCTGATTAAACTGGCTTAGCTAACATGGAATAGATGTGCCTGCTCTTCATCAGGGACTGTAGTGACAGGAAAAGGGGTGATGGGTTCAAACTGAAACAGGGCAAGTTCAGGTTAGATACAAAGGAGTCCCCCCCCTGTGAGAGTGCTGAGGAGAAACTGTGACTACCTCATCCCTGGCAGTGCTCAAGGCCAGGTTGGACAGGGCTTAGAGCAACCTGCTCTAGTGGAAGGTACATCAGTGCAGCTGAACAGGGCTCCTGCCTCTGTTTGGTAGCACTACTTGGCAAGGAGCTGCATTTCTTCCTGCCCTTCCCTGTGCCTTTCCAGTCCCACAGAGAAACACCCTTTAAGTATGCTTTCCTTAGAGAAGTACATACAGAGTTACTAGTCTGCCCCTGCTAAGCTGTCCTGATACCAGCAGGGCACTTACTTACATCCTTAACTTGGACATCATTAACCACTCCTCTGACTTGTCAGTACAGCAATTCCTTGTCCCTTTTTCTCCACTCCAAAAACCGCAACAAAAAGGCACATTTTATTATTACTACAATGAATGCTGTGGCTGGACAATGAAGTTGCTTGTTTTCCAGCTCTTTTTTCAACGTGATGATTATGAGCAGAACTGAACATTAAATGGAGACCTGTCCAAAACATGTTGGAGAAAAAGATGCCCCCAAAAGATAGAAAACAAAAAGAAGGCAGTAATGAGTGATCAAAGAACAGAGAAAAAGGCAGGGAGAGTCTCACTAGCACATCTGATAGGAATGCTGCAGCAGCAAAGAGCAATCCTGGAGAACATGATGATGCTGGATGGCACCAGAGCTCTACACCAAGTATTTCTGCAACAACTTCAAATCAGGATTTCCCTGAAACAGTAGAGCAGCTCCAGGGCCTAAAGGGGCTACAGAAAACCTGGAGAGGGGCTTTGGACAAGGGCCTGCAGGGACAGGACAAGGGGAATGGCTTTAACCTGCCAGAGGGGAGACTAAGATGAGATATTAGGAAAAAATGCATGTAATGCAACCTCCAAATATCCCATCACTCATCAGATTTCCCTAGGAGGCTCCCCTCTGGCAGCCACATGGGTTTCAAGCTTGGGCCCTTGGCTGGTTGGGACCAAGCAGTTCCATCTGGGTACCAAGGTTCACATCACAGGCTCAAGCTCCTAAGGGACACTTTGCTTTCCCCCAGCTGCCCAATAACACAACCACTTGTCATCAGATTTTCCCCACAGCACAAGGAGAGTGTGAAAACAGGAGTAACAACAGGTAGAACCAGTCTATGGTTTGCACCTGCTTTCCTGCTGTGTGTGCATTTCTGTTGTGTTGACTGCGCTGCTACACTAATGCTAATGCACTCAGATGATTCAGGGGAACTGGATTCCTTTAATGTAGACACTCTCCATACCAAAGCAGACACATTTCTACCTGTAGTGAGTAATTCGATATTAGCAGTTTGGACTGTTCTTCAGCGGCAATGTGATGAGGTTTTCTAGCACTCTGAAGATTACACAGGGCTGGAGGTATACACAGGGTTTATAAAATCAGGCAGAATTCATACATTTTACATAGACAGCCTCCCTCCCTAAAGTGTCACACTGTATTTTAGCATCTGAACTTAGGAGTGATAGAGTAAAAGAATCCTGCTTCCCTGCAATGGATCCTGGGCTCTGCAACCTCCTACACATGCATATATCATTGCTGACTTCCAAAAGAGTGCTGTTGGCTTGAGGGACAGAGGTGTACCTCCTATAATGGTATATACTACATTCTGCAGCAACCTTTCTTCTCATATTTCAGAGTTGAAAAAGGCCTGTCAAAAAGGGGCTATTATGAAAGGGAATTTGAAGACATTCATAAACATCTAGACAGAAAATTGCATTTTCAATATGAGAACCTCAATAGTTAAGGCTACATTTGGGAGATCACTATGGCCCTCTTATTTTCTGCTTACGCTGTCAAAGTTTGAATTCATGTTGGGTTTTTGTGCAATTCAAACAAAGGATACTTTCATAAACATCCATTTCATAAACTAGGGCATATCTAATTCTTTGGGTTCTGAAGGCTGAGCTGAATGTAGTGTTTGTAGTCTACTGAGAATATGTCTGGAAAACATAAAACAATCTACTAGGTAAGTTACAAAGCTGTTGACATAGGGAATGAAAATGGAAATTGTGCCATAGTCTCCTACATCCACAGTTTTACACCGTACTTTGCCTGATGTTAGCTGATTGGTGCAGTATATCTTGATGTTAGTATCCCATTTCAGAAACGTTCTGACATTATCTATTTGGCACTTTGAAAAATAGTATCAAACTCCCAATGCATTTGAGCACACGTTTCAGCACAGCAATTGTAATACCCATTTCCATTGATGCAAGAGGCGGGTTAGGA
The DNA here is from genome assembly GCA_039720435.1 of Amazona ochrocephala. Classification (NCBI taxonomy): domain Eukaryota; kingdom Metazoa; phylum Chordata; class Aves; order Psittaciformes; family Psittacidae; genus Amazona; species Amazona ochrocephala. Next base: position 1,991,292 of record CM077881.1, on the reverse strand, counting down.
GCAGCTTCAAGTGGATTCATTTCTAAGAATGCAATATGTGACTCTACAGAATGCATACACTCTTTACACACACACAGAGCTTGGCTAGAAAGACCAAAAGGAATTAACTGGATGTAATTTCCAGTGCCTCTCACTAAACACACAGGATTATTTGGGATCAATTTGGCCGCTACGTAACAATTGATGCCATGAGTTCTGCCAATGCAATGGCACACATACGCTGGCACCTCACCTGCCCATGGCATGGGAAGGAACACAAGGAGGAATCTTCATTCCAAAGAAAAAGAATTATTAAGAATACTTTTTCAAATAACTTATGATGATTACAAAAACAGAATCACGGAATCATCGAATCATTTAGATTGGAAAAGACCTTTAAGATCATCAAGTCCGACCATTCCCCAGCACTGCCAAGGCCACCACTAAACCATGTCACTGAGGGCCTCATCTACATGGTGTGTGAACACTTCCAGGGATGAGGCACATCTCTAAAAGGGCTACAAAAACCCAGTCACCTGAAGGCTGTGTTCTACTGCAAATATGCTCAATGTGTTGATAGGAAAATATATATGCTGTAAACTCTGCTGTAATAATTATTGGAAGTGCTTGAGACTTGCTGGAGTTTGGCAATAGCTGCAAAAGCTTCACTAAATACAGGACTCCAGGCACACTTAACAGGAGATATATTAGTGGCCATATTGACCAAAAATTCCTCTTCTTTAACATTCATAAGCTCTTACCACACAAATTTCTCTGTAGCACAACAGATAAAATTTATACTGGTTGGCTTCACCCATATTGTCAAAGCATATTCCCAAAACTTCTGGAATAGACAGCCAGGAGATAACTAAACCAACTGAAGGAGGGCATACGAAACACCATAGCTCTTCATGGGTTTGCCCGGAAGAAAATGAAGCCAATCTCTGCTAGTATCACTTTCATTTACATGCTTTGCTACTAGATTTCCCTAAAGGTATTAGTGGTTGGCAAACAATTCCCAGCACCTTGATTACAGGAAATCATATTTCTCCCAATGCCAAGCTTCTTCATAAGGACAGAAAATGATTGGCCTACTAAAATACATTTGCTTAAGTCACCCGTTATTCTACACTTCGAACCACCCAATTTCCTTCCTCTCCCAGCACAGGCACCAATATATTCCCCCTCAATATATCCTAACTCTTAGCCTACTCCTTGTTTTCTTTTTTTAATAGAGATGAGTCCATGCTTCCACATTTGGAATCAAAGAAGCTTGGAGAATGTTTTGAGAGAAAAGGCAGAGAAAAAGTTTTATTAGTGGGGGTTACAAACTATTTCAAAGATGAAGGCAATGGAAAATGTACAAATCTTTATCTGAATTCCATTGAATGTCAAGAATTGTGGAGATTAACTGCAGAGATCACAAGGAAGATACTCTCTTACTGAAGTAGCTGTGTCAATAATCTCAGTCGCCATTGGAAAGGATATGCCATTACCAGTGATTCAGATTAAGATGAGATATCAGGAAGAAGCTCTTCCCTGTGAGGGTGCTGAGGCGCTGGCACAGGGTGCCCAGAGAAGCTGTGGCTGCCCCATCCCTGGCAGTGTTCAAGGCCAGGTTGGACACGGCTTGGAGCAAGCTGCTCTAGTGGAAGGTGTCCCTGCCCGCAGCAGGATTTGGAACTGGATGAGCTTTAAGGTCTCTTCAACCCAAACCAGGCTGGGATTCTACCATTTTTAGAGATCCCTACATTTTCCTACCAACAGGCCCTCAAATATCCAAACTGCTCTCACCCAGCCTGAAGAATGAGCCTTAGAAAACCACACTTCTTCAAACTACCCTTAGACCTCTTTTCCTACGTAAAGACCATATCCCACATCATCACAATTTAACTCCATTTAAAGTCCCCAGAACCACTTGCACTCATAGACCCATCCACATCCAGTGACTCAGATCCATGGTCCTCAGCATTTCATACCGATTAAAATACATGGACAAACTCCCTTAATGTTCTGCAAAGAAAGCTGTTGTATAAGACATTATTTCTATTATTAAAAATCTAATTTGAAACCAGCTTGAGTGATTTTCACATACACATACACTCCTTGAGGGCCAGTTAAAGCACATAACATGCCCAGATCAAACAGCTCGCTCTGTATTGACGTGGTATTACCAGATATGAATTTGCAGGACACATCCCTGTTGCTGAGAAAATGAAGAGTCTTGGCAAACAAAATCACAGTTTCTGGTTTCATTCAGCCTTTTGCTCTTTTTTTTTTCCTAGTGATTAGAAACGCTGAAAGCAAGACTTATTTACTTGTTCAAGTGAAACCACACAAGGTTACATTACTGAACTTATTCACAGCTGAGGAGGTTCAAGCAGAGAGGTCACCGGAGCATAGGAAGTGATGGAGGCCAGATTCTGACTCAGTAAGGCACATACACACAAAGGCAGAAATATGTTATGCCTGTGCTCCAATCTGACAATTTTCTCTGGGGAGAAATTAAAGGACTACAAGTGAGGTCCAAATCACAGTGATTTTCAGTTCTACATCTTCCCTGAGACTCCATCTGTTTCTCTCTCCAGCCAGGCAGAGGGTAGTTACAGCTCCCATGCCCGTCTCTCTTCCCCAGCAGATGTTGCAGAAAGTAGTTGCTTTCAGAGGTTAGTCCTTAACAAGGAATTTAATCCAGGCTGAAATAGTTGCGAATTCACATCTCGAGGCATTCAATAAAACCCTCCTTTTTCAGTTTTCTGACCCACCCCATTACATCCTCGGACCCTGAAGTTCACAGATTGGTTTAAGGCATGGTTTATTTGAGAGCAAATCTATGCGCTATGACTAGAAGGGCATTTTGTCCTGTCCAACCTGGCCCTGAACACTGCCAGGGATGGGGCAGCCACAGCTTCTCTGGGCACCCTGTGCCAGCGCCTCAGCACCCTCGCAGGGAAGAGCTTCTGCCTAAGAGCTCATCTCAATCTCCCCTCTGGCAGGTTAAAGCCATTCCCCTTGTCCCAGCCCTACAGGCCCTTGTCCAAAGCCCCTCTCCAGCCTTCCTGAAGTCCCTTTAGGCACTGGAGCTGCTCTGAGGTCTCCCCTTAAGGAGCCTTCTCTTCTCCAGGCTGAACCAACCTAGCTCTTTCATGTGTTGTAACTGAATGCTGGAAACTGTCAGGAAGAGGGCCCTCACAGCTAATTTAATAGCAAACTTGATAAGGTACAGCAACTGCAGGAGGAGAAGCAGGCTTAACTACGTGAAAAAGGGAATATATATACATATGTATGTTCTGTTGACACCAATGTCATTGACCAGTGATGGATCCCATTATGAACAGTCTCTTCAGCCTTGTTCTTGTTGTTAAAGGACAAATTAAATGGAAATTCAAAAGTTCAGTAGTTGAAATTTCAATGACACTTACTTAAAATAACAAAGATCAGAATTTGAACAGCAGAAAGATTAGAGGAGATATGAAGAAGATACTCACAATGCTGAGAGCAGAGTGAAAACCTGTCAGGAGTACCTTTTTTACCTCATTTACTGACAGAAGTGTATGATACTCAAGTTACAATGCAAAAAAGCCAGAAACAGCACAGAGAAACACTTCTTCCTAGCGCAAACAGACAATTTGTGGATCCTCTACCAAACCCCAGGATGCTGAGTTTTAAGAAGGTCTGGAGATTTCACGTTTCCTATTCAAACCTGTTATAACGCCAACTAAAATCATATTAAAGATAATCAATTTTCTTGCTTCAGGCAATAAGGAGATCACCTTGGGAGAGGAGTCAGGAAAGATTAATACGTATTTTGGGGAGGTTTCCACTTACAATAATAAAGTTTGGGGAACTTGTTACTTTTGAGAAAAGGATACCAGGACAGAGAGATGATTTCATCACGTTTAGCACTGTTTTCCCTTTCATGTGGCATTCTAGTATTTTAAATATAAATTTATTTTTAAGAGATAAATACCAGACTGAACTTTCCAACACGCTAAAAATGGTACACCAACGTTCACTAATAGTAATGAATCTGAAATTCTGCCAACTGAAACTACTGCAAATGTACTACTTTACCCTTTCTCTAGCCACTCACTACTCACAGGACAGGCACAAGCAGAACCTGACTCACTCCACCTGAACTAATCCCAGGTCAGATGTGGAGAGAAGTGTATGGTAGAGAGATAACTTCATGCTTTAAGGAGCTAGATACACTTCCCCACTGTTGCTCAGATCTATATAGCTCAGAGAAAAGGCAACAGGAGCTTAAACCTACTTGCACCTTCAATGTGGATGTCCTTTAGACTCTTCTATTTATTTAAGTATTCATATGAATACTTATATACACTTATATATATACACTAATAATATAATGATATTTATATAATGATGGCATGTATGTGCAGTTCTTCAGGGACTTTGCTTCTGATCAAGTTTCATTTTTAAGCAGCACTACATGCTAACATCCACCATGCCCACCCTGGTCAATAGGTTGGTTGCTCCTTCTCAACTGAAGTAACCCAGTCCAATCTGCAAAGCTGATCTTTACATTAATAACTTGAAGGATGAAAAGGCAGAAAATCAATTAATGATCATAGAATCCCAGACTGGTTTGGGTTGAAAGGGACCTTAAAGCTCCTCCAGTTCTAACCCCTGCCATGGGCAGGACACCTTCCACTACAGCAGCTTGCTCCAAGCCCCTGTGTCCAACCTGGCCTTGAACACGGCCAGGGATGAGGCAGCCGCAGCTTCTCTGGGCACATGTTCCAACGTCTCGCCATCCCCATTGTGAAGAATTTCTTCCTAATATGTAATCTAAATCTACCCTTTATCATGTAGGAAAGGGGGATCGTAGAGACTGCAGAAATCTCCAGCTTCCTTCCTGTTAATTCACATCAAGACACTGGATTTTTAAATGTCTGAGGGAAAAAGAAATAAATCAGGGTTTGAGAAGTTTGATATTTACATTCTAAAATAATAACTATCTCTAGGGCATCTCATCCAGTCCAAAGCTTACGGATGTGAAGAGATCTTTCACTTGGAGATGAGATCATTTTTGTGCAAGCCACTGTACCTGTATGGGACACACAGTGGCAGTGCCTCTTATTTGACCATTAATCTGGACTTCATTTGAACTAGTGAGAAGCTTCATTTTCTCTTGTCAGCATATGGCATCACACAGTAACACAGTAGTGTGAATCCGCTGTTCACTAACAGCTAATGAAAAGCTAAGTCAGAGGAATGAACTCCAAAGGCATAAAAAAGAAAACATGAACCAAAAACCTGTAACTTTTTCCAACTTATAACAAACAAGGAATACTTCTTTATTTTTCCTTTATTGTAACAGTTTCTTTGCTGCTTTAAATGAAATGCCCTCAATAAGACGTTCATATAATGAGATCTGAATTCATCACTGTTAAACTCTTTCTATTCGTTGTAATTCATCCTCCACAGATCACACAGATTCACAGCTCACTCCCCTCTTGTTCAAAACGGGTTATGTTTGCAGGTTGCAATTAGCAGGGTGGTGTGGAAGCTCTGGACATTTTTACTATCTGAGAACAATTCCAACGGTGACTTTTGGCCAATGCTTTGCCTGGGTAGACAGTAAAGACAGCGAGACAGGGTGGTAAACATTCCTTGCATACATTTCCTTCAGAGACTCCAAGTTAACGGCCCAGAAAGCAAAAGGGAAAACTAGGTGTCACGTTAGAAATACTACTTCTAAAACCAGCAGGAGTGCCTCAGTTCTATTGCACACCAGTGTGAGCGGTTGCTCTTCGTCAACCTGCACCAAGTGCAACTACTGCAAAAGTACTTGGGGAAACCCTCTGTGTTTTGGACCGTGCTTTATGTTTTCTTAGATCAGATTGAACACACAGGCACTAACTCGATGCTGTTGTATTTACAGTGCTCATTCCCTAGGAAAAGTAAAAAAAAAAAGGATTTCTAGAATTCCACAATGACTTTTGATAATTGCTCTGATCTTTCCCAAGTGGATTCCTCCATTTTGTGATCGCTTCCGAGCCACAGAACCATGAATAGTTTGAATTGGACGGGAGCTGAAATACAACAATATGAGTAAACTGCTGCTGATGTAACGCAGATGAACATTCAGACAAAGATCCCCTGAACTGAAAACCAGTGATTTCTTTGTTGCAAACTTTACTGGCACTTTTTGTCCTGGTTTTAATGACCTCAAACAAACCTCACCCCACAGCCCACTGTCCTCTGACATTTCACTCCCGCTTCCCTCCTCCAGATCTCCTCCTTTGGGAATTGTATTTGCGAAGTGTTCCCCCCCCCCCCCCCCCCCCCGACCCTGCTGCAGCTCACTGTTCCCACCCCTACCCACGACTTTACATAAAAAGGCTGATTCCCGATGCTGCCAGTCTTCACCCATTGCCCTTCACCACCGTGCCCCAAAGTACAAGCAGAACAAACCCCAGATAACTTTAAAAAGCACATTTCAGTTGTAAGAGCTTCATATTTCTTCCAGAGGAGGTGGATTTTGGTCAGCAGCCACATTCATTTCAGTGCCTACAAAGGAACCAAGGTGCAGGACTGCGACAGGGGCTCTAATTCTTATGTCCCTACCCACAAACCGGTATTTTTTGATAGACTTCAGCAAAAACCCGTGTTTCTGCCACCTGCCTGACCCACAACAGCCCCACCGACCCTCGGCCGAGCCCCGGGGCGGGGATGTAGGCCTGCCCGCGCAGGTGGACCGTATCACCCGCCGACCCGCACCTCCTGCCCCGGACATATAACCGGGGCAAGGGGGCGGGGATGCCCCTAGAGACCAGCCCGGAGCAGCCCTGGCGGAGCTAGGTAGGAGGCTCTACGTAAAGCCCAGGCCTGTGGGCCTGGCAGAGCCGTCGCACGCTGGGGTCGGGAGCTGCAGGCCGGGGTGAGGCTGCGGGCTGGGCCCGCTCCTCTCCTTCCGAGCACCGGGACTCCCGGGCAGCTCCGCCTCGGCGGTGCGGCGCCTCCCCCGCCGCGGCCCAGCGGAAACAGCCCGTTCCGCGGCGCTGGGCTCGGAGCGAGTGCGGACCCCGGGCTCGCTGTGGTGGCTTCTCCGACGCGCTTCCTCCTCCTCATCTTCGCGGGCAGGTGCTGCGGGAGCCGCGGGGCTCCGGGCGGCCTCCGCGGGCCTGACTCGGCCCTGCCCGTGCGGCGCGGCCTCATGGCGGGTTTGTGGGGTGGGGGGTGGCGGGAAGATGGCTGCGGGCTGGAGCCTGCCTGGTGGAGGGATCGCAACCCCTTAGCGCTTGCCTCTGCGCTGGGGTTTTCCTTGGTCCTACAGCCCGGCGATGCTTTTGGGATCGGTGTTCCCTGGCACCTACAGGCCCTGGGAGGGGAGATAGCCCTGTTTCACCCCAAGGCCCTTGCTGCCGGCGCAGGCACCGGCCCCCCGTCGATCGGTAACCACGCCTGCAGGGGAATGATGGATGTAAAGCTTAACCCAGGCTGGTAGTGAGCTGTGCCAAGCGCTGCTCCGGCCCCAGAAAGCTCAGCTAAGCTCTTCCACTGCCCTGGGAAGCAGTTCTGTGGCTGCTGGGGGAGACAATGCACTCCCGAAGTGGCTACGGATGGAGTAGCGCAAGGGCGATGGTTGGCAGTGCCCTACTTGCTGCAGCAGCCTGTGATTGGGTCAGATCAGTGTGAAACTGCACTAAACTAATGCGTGTTAAGTTGATATTGATGTAAAAGGCAAGCCCCGCAGCTGTTTCATAGAATCCCAGACTGGTTTGTGTTGGAAGGGACCTTAAAGCTCATCCAGCTCCAACCACTGCCATGGGCAGGGACACCTTCCACTGGAGCAGCTTGCTCCAAGCCCCTGTGTCCAACCTGGCCTTGAACACTGCCAGGGATGGGGCAGCCACAGCTTCTCTGGGCACCCTACACCAGTGTCTCACCACCCTCACAGGGAAGAACTTCTTCCTTATGTCTAACCTGTTTGAAATAAGTTTGGAGTTGTAACTGCGCATATTTTATAAAGCAGAGTAAATGGTGGTATATATTTTTGCTCCTGACTCTGAAATAAACTTGTTACTGAGTTGTATTATTTTCATGATACAGAAAATGGTGTTACACCCAGTGAGGTGTAATCTTTAGTGTTTCACATATAAAAGCCTCTATTTTATAATCTGGGGTGTAACACTTGGTTTAAAGTGACTGTCACAGTGCAGTTCTTGCATCCAGACTTGTGCTCCTGCTGCAGAGAAGAGGGTTGTTCTCTGGAGGGGTCTGTTTATATGACAGGGTTCCCTTGCAAACTTGGTGGGGGTTTTGGCCTTTGAGCCCTGCCTGTGTCCCCAATGCATGGGGGACCAGCACTGGCAGTATAGGAGCTCTCGGTCCCTGAACTGCCTCTCTGGCCTTTGGTCTTTTCACTTGTGTGGAAATGTACCTTAAGGGGAGCCGTGGTAGGGTATTTGATACCATGATAGGTATGTGTGAGGAGCTGTGATAGGGTGTTGCATTGCAATGCCTCCCTGCTCTGTGGTGTGGCAGCTGCAGAAGGTCTGGTGAGGTAAAAACCCTTGTAATGCAGGGTATTTCTAAACATCCATTTCTGATGTGAAGTTTGCCTAGTTGCTTACATTATAGGATCCTAGAATGGTTTGTATTGGAAGGGACCTTAAAACTTACCCAGTTCCACCCCCCTGCCATGGGCAGGGATGCCTTCCACTGGAGCAGGTTGCTCCAAGCTCCATCCAGCCTGGCCTTGAAGGCTACCAGGGATGGGGTGTTATTGTGACTATTTTGTCACTCTGTGGCATGTGTTCTTCCAAGTACGATTTTGTCTGCTTTGTTTTTCAGCAGAAAAGTTCCAAATGTGGACAGTTCTACCAAATGCCTCAAGCTTCAGAGAAGAAAAGCTGTAGCCCTGTGAGCTTGCAAGGTGGCTTTAGCAATTCCTATCTGCATTCTGATCCATGACAAGTTAATTACACCAATTACACCAGCAACTGAACAGAAGCTCTATAGGAAACTGTTGTAGTTATATTGCAACTTGTGTTACTGTGACTACTTTATCTCTTGATAACTCTGTAATTAACTTGTCACCACTGTTTAATGCTTAACGTATGTAAAGAATCAGTTAATGGCATCACTGAAGGGATAGTAGCCTGCAGGAGAAGCTCCTGCCCTTTGGAAAGGTTATCGGGGTTTCCTTGAATGGCTAATTTAAGCACTTGGGCAGCAGAAGTATGAAGTTTGTTAGGGGAAGTGTGGGTAAGATGGATAGGCTGCACTGGAGAAATGCTGTTTAAACTGATTTCAGTGGCAGGGGAAGCTGTTAAAAGAAGCAATAATGCCAAAAATCCAAAGGAGAACATGTCAAAGACATGGATGATTTTTTGAAGTGTTCTTTCCCCAATGCTGTTATGGTTCTGGAGGAGTGAGGACAGCTGACATGAGTTCAACTTCAGTGTGCTGGCTGCTGTACCTGCTTGTGCTCTCACCAGTGTGTCACTTCCCTGTGAGCAGCATCCTCCACCTCTGATACAACATCCTCACTTGTAATGCCTGAAAGGTGGTTTCAGCAGTGAGGCTTATTCTGGTGCTGCAAGAGCTTTGTGGGGACAAGTTGTAGGTCCTGATTTGTTGGGGTGTTTAACATTAGCCTCAGGACTAGTGAGCTGTACTGCTGGGCTGCAGCTCACCCAAGTTAAACTCAGTTTCTGCAGAGAGTGAAGCAAAATAAGCCTCATTGCTTCTGTAAATTGAGATATTTTAACTAGCTCACATAACAATACATTAAATTCTGAATGTGTGAGACTTCTGAATACATCCTGAAGGTGTTAGTGTTCATTCTAATGCTTTTAAAGATTTCCTGCATTACAATAATTTCCTGTTTGCAGTGCTGATGAAGGCAGCGAGTGCCTACCCCAGCCTGCATTGCCCGTTCCCAGAAGTTGTTGGCTGCAGCTGAACACACATCCCACCCCTGGCATAACTCGTAAAAGCAAGCACTTGTTAACTCTATTTGTTTTTATTATGGACATCGATCTGCCAGTCGCAATAATGCATTTATGGACATTTTTCTGCAAGCACAGCGCTGGTGGCAGTTTTTACTGACAAATTGAGTCATATGGACAGTAGTTCAAAATAAGCTTACTTTATTGACGGATTGTGCAATTCCCTAGTTTACCCGGTGTTCATAAGAGATCTGGACTTGGGAAGACAATATAACTAATGGGAAAATGTAGAGCAAAGTTTTAATTTCAGGAGGCTTCAAACCTGTTAGGTAGTGACAGGTTTCAGTGTGGGTTTTGGGTGGGTTTGTGAACTTTAACTGCTTCATTAAAGCCACAGTTAAGCAAAAGGCCTGGTTTGCTGTTCTTACTGTAGACTTCTTGAGTGTCTTACATCTGCTGTTAGCTGTGACTGTTGGTGCTGTACACATCTGTGCTGGCAAAGCTTTCAGCTGGCTAATTCAGCTGAAGGTAATGAGCAAAACCTGCCTGATGCAAGAGAAATCCGGTGCTAATTGTCTCCTGCAAGGCAGACACCATCACCCATCACAGGTGTGTTTGGGCTAGCATTGAGTTAAATGCAGCTGGAGGAACAACAGCACTGTAAACCCAGAACAAGCCTGCACTGAAGTGTTTTCCAGGAGTACAGAATGCCGTTTTAAAACTGATAACCTGCTTGTGCAGTCCAGGCTACTGCTTAAAATAGCCAAATGTGTTTGAATGCCAATAAAGCTTGTGAGGCTTTGGAGCTTTGTGGAAATTGAGTAATTGTGAAAGTTTCTGTGGATGTATGTCACTGTTTTGATGCTTTTGCTAATCTTAAAGTTGTTTTCTTAGTTATTAGATCAGCAAAATAAAAGCACCGTTTCCTGGTGTCTTTCAGGACTAACTGCTATCTATTCGTTTATACTGTGCCAAGTTAAATAGTATAAATCATTTCAGGAATCTTTTCAAGTCACTTGTAAAACTTGGACATGCAGCTGAAATTCTCTCAATGCAATAGAGATTCTGAAGGTGATTCAAAATGAGTCTGAACAAGTCATCTTTAATCTCAGTGAGGAAGAAGAGTTCATAGATGCAAAGATTCTGACTTCCCCTCTGCTTTTCAAGTGAAATCGTAGTAAAATAGCGCTACTGACAGAGGGTCTGCAGTCTTGAGCAGCTTGGTGAAGGGGAATCAAGGGTACTTCTGACTCCAAGCTGATGGCATCCAGAGACGTATCGGTTCAGATTGTGCTGTTAGCTACCCAGTGTGTAGCTGCGCTGTGGGTCTGGCAGTGGGCAGCTGCGGATGCTGGATTTGGGCTCGGAAACTTTGTGGTTTTTACGTTAGAGAAATCCCACTTCTGGCTGAGGAAGTTTGAATCCCACTGTTTTGGGGGGATTTATTAAAAATCACTGAAGGCTTTGCCTTGCTGTTATAGTACTCAGTAGCTATGTGGTGTTAGTGCATTGAAGATGAGATGTTAAAGAAATGGGCTTTTGCTCTTATGTGGTGAGTGTGCTTTCAGGTTTTAATTATTCAGATGCCACTTTTTAGTGCATTTTGATAAAATTCATGAAATGGGTATTTTAGTAAAGTATATATGAGCAGCATAGCCCAGCGAAGTCAGACTTGCTTTGTTTTCTGACTCATGTCATTTACATGCTCCAAGTGCGAATGTAGCTCCCTCCAGGTAACTCTGTTAGCAGATAGCAAGTGTTAGTGCTGTCTTGTAAATGTTGCTGCATAATCGTCATTCAGTACTATTTTAATTATCTGACTGCTTTAGATCAGTCAGTACAATGCAAACAGTAATATTATCTTTGGTTGTTTATACACACAATATGCAGAAGGTCTTTTAATTAGTTAAACTTCTTGATAAACACCTGAAGTATAATTAAGGCCCTGTTAAAAGATTAAGTTTTGTCTTGCATATAAAAAATACAAGATGGAATGTACAGTATCTGCTATAGGAAGCTGCTTTGGCAGCAGTGGGCAGGCTGTGCTGATAGTGCATCTTCAGACTGTCCTGGAGAAACAAGTCGCACAACTTCGGTGTCCCTTCATCTTGCTCCATTTGAGTTTAGTGTTGTTAGATATAATGTAGGGGGAAAAGGGAAATAGAATCAAGGACTGGTTTGGGTTGGAAAGGCCCTTAAGGATTATCCAGTTCCAGCCTCCTGGCAGTGTTCAAGGCCAGGTTGGACACAGGGGCTTGGAGCAAGCTGCTCTAGTGGAAGCTGTCCCTGCCTGTGGCAGGGGGTTGGAACTGGATGAGCTTTATGGTGCTTTCCAACCCAAACCAGGCTGGGGTAAGATTCTGTGATACAAAGGACAAGCTGGGTCTACAGCCAGTGTTATGCTTTCAGAAAGTGAACTTGAGGCACAACAAAGCAAAGTGCTTAATCTGAGATGAAATTTTCTTAAGCGCTTGTTTTATTGGTATTTTTTAATAGAACAGTATTATTTTGCTTTCACCTGTTGTGAGTTTCACATTGGTGAATGCACATTGCGTTCTGTTATTGGCAATACGTGTAGCCTGGATTTGAATGTATTTCCATTGTCTTTTTCTGCAGCTATATTTGATTCCATAGTGTGAGTTTCTAAGAATATGATTAACCCTATGGGTCATCTTATAATGTAATTATTAATGATTGATTCTGTTTATCCTTGAGATCAATATGAGAAGCAAAATGGTCAGGCATATATTTGGGGTTGATTTCTAACATTCAGTAAACATGATCTTGTGACAAGACTGGTATCGGTTTATTACTCGGAACATGTTTGATGAATCTGAAGTGTGTAATTAGTTTTATATAAGGATGGTGATATGTGGGGTTTTTTACATGACTTATGTTAATATGGCCAATAGTGTTAACATCTCCTGCCACTAATAGTTAGGGTGGGGATGTATAGTAATTGATCTTCCTGGGAGTGCTGTAATGTAAAAACAATTCAGGCTGTTTGAAGTATATTTTACAAGTGTGCATTGGGCCTTTGGGATGTTAGACTGAAAAACCCAATTGTACAGTTACCATGGGAACCCAATTAGAATAGATTGCCGGAGTTTTTTTTCAGCCTTTCATCTTGACCAAAAATCTAATGTACTTTAAATGTTTTCATATGGAATTTTAGTCATATACTGACTTGATGTAATAGCTGCTTTTAGATTTCAGTACTGAAACCAGAGTATTGCGTTCTGTGGCTCCTGAGGACTTGTCTTTCAAGGAGAATCTTCCTTTAGTGCTTAAAAGTTGATGAACTGAGAAAAATACTTCTTATGAACCTAAGTTCTTACTGTAGAGCTGCCATCACATCTACTTCTTAGGCTGCAGTCCTGTGAAAATAGCAAATATCTTAAAACCCAAGGGTTTCTGTTCCTGATGATCAACAAAATAGAGCTGAAATTTTTCATGGCCTTGAAAGATCTGATTTTTGATGTAACCTCTGACTTTTCTTTACATTTTTGGTTTATTGACATACTCAGATTTGGAATGCTCACAGAGTGGGTACGTGATGTATTAGCTTCCTGCACCATCTCATCTCCTGCTGTGCAGGAGCTCCTCTTCAGTACCTGAAGGCATCTGTGTATGTTTCATGTCTCTCAGGAGCATCCTGCTGCCTGGCTGCTTGTCAGTATGGATTCAACCTCAGCACAGCTCTTGTGTGGGAATAGAAGTTCTGGACAACTTAGGCACGTGTGGCTGCCCCATCCCTGGCAGTGCTCAAGGCCAGGTTGGACACAGGGGCTTGGAGTAAGCTGCTGTAGTGGAAGGTGTCCCTGCCCATGGCAGGGGGTTGGAACTGGATGAGCTTTTAGGTCCCTCCCAATACAAACAAGTCTGGGATTCTGTGGTCATGATTGAAAGGCCAAGGGGAGCTGAGGAATGCACCCAACAGAAGATGGGCAGCTCTGAGCTAGTGAGGATGGGGACATATTGCGCTTTTTTACCTCATTTCTGCTTGTGCATTGATCCCTTCAGTTTATCCTACTCTCTGCAAATGCAGGATGAAATTTTCCTTTTGGTGACGGTGTTGCTGACAAGAGGTCTTTTAAGATGGGAAGATGGGTCCTGTGATCACAGTGTTTGTTTCTAGAATGTGCAGTATCATGATTGAAGTTGATCAGTGGCAATTCCTGTGCCATTCAGAAGAGGTGTTGTGCTCTTCCCTTCAAAATCAACCTTAGGGGAACCCTTCAGCTCAATGTGAAAAGGTGTTAGTAGTGTATATTGACCTCTTCCAACAAGGCAGTCTTTTGCAAGGTTGAGGTGCATCTCTGGAGTGATGTTTTGGATTTACCTAGCCTTCTGACTTACAGCAGTGGTCTTGTATCATTTTCACATATCTAGCTCCTGGTAGTCTCCTAACCACCATTGGGCATTACTGGCTTTGCTGCAGTTACCTGTCATCAGAGGAGAGTTGTTTGGGACTAACACATGACTGAGCTCAACCTGGGGCATCAGTAGGTCATGCACACTAATCAGTCTGTCTCTTTAATTTGTTCATCTCAGCCACCAACCTCACCGAGGGCTCAGTGGTCCTTGGGGCTTCCCCCAGTGTATTGCACTGTTCCTTGGGACTTAATGCAGGGAGCGAGCAGTGGTGGTGCTTGTGAGGTGCTACCTAGTCCTTTTGTAAGAGTGCTTTCTCTTTAATGTTGGAACTTGTTTCCTGTTCTCTTTGAAGCTTAGTTTCTCCACCAGGCACTGCATCCCTCATGAGTTGTATATGCTTATGCTCAAAGTCAGATTGTATCTCTTGTTCAGAGCATCAAAAATCCCATTTGTTGAGGACCTTAAACGACTTACAGATGGGTGTAAAGGTTTCCTGTGCTGTAGGTAGTCTTTAGCCCAGGTCTGAAATGAGCTTCTGGATAAATCGGTTTTTCAAGGCAGTTACCCTTCAGGAAAACCTGGAAAAGCTCAGTGTTGCTGCTGCACACCTCGAAAGTCAAAGCTCCAAACTGATAACAGACATAAATTGCTCTTTTATTTTTAGCTCCATCACAGGTATTTAAGTAGCATTACTAGATTGCTCATCATCTGCCTGACTTGCATTTAATGAAGGAATGAGTAATTTTTACAGTGCCCACCTTGCAAGGGTGGGATTGTTAGTGTATTTAAATACTTATTATTCAGGGTCTTAACTTTACATCTTAATCATTTCAGGAGTTTAAAGATAAGATTAAATATTACTACTTTGTTGTAAGCAATTTGGAAGTGGCTGTAAGTAGTGTCATTGCCTTGGACTTAAAGATTTGATGTGTTTGAGAGGCATTGGAAAGCCTCAGATGTTCATACCACTTCTTTTAAGAGATTTATCATGTCTTAAGCGGATACAATTATCCTCTCCTGTGGAGTAGGGAGTTCCCTCACTTAAGTGGGAGAGTTCCCATTGAGTTTGGCTGTGAGTCAGGACTCTAAAGCTGGGCTTTGTCAGATAATCTCCCTGGTGTTAGAAAATTGAATGGTTAGAGCACGTCTCAAAGAATCTGGTCCTGGAGAAACATCACTGAAAAAACAGAGGGGGAAACTAAGTGTATGCCCAGGAAGTAGCAATCATCCTTTATTTCCAAGGGGAGAGCAAAGAGGAACCGGTTTTATTATGTTAATGATATATGAATAATGATACTGTTACATAGTTATAGTAGAGATACTGTTAATATATAGTTATAATTGATATTAACATTTCTAGGTGCTTTCTTAATGTGTTGCAATCTGCACTTTTAAACCCAGGATGTAACTTAGTCACTTGCTTTCTTGGCTTAAAATGTGCTATTTCCTAAATCACAGAAGGCTGTTTACTAAGTGACTCAGAAGTGCATCACTGCCTGTACAAATATTCCTTAAACAAATACTTTATCTTCTAAGGTATTCTTATTCAAAATATCAGAGCTGTGTAATGCTGGTTATTGAAGAAATCTTCCTGTGTTGATTTGTTGACTCCTAAGAAGCAGCAGGTGACCTATGGAACATTAAATGTCTGGTTGCTTATAAAAAGAAATTAAACTCCCTTTTGTTACTATATGCTGAAACTTAGAGCTCATTGAAAAAGCTGATTATCAGAGAAATCACACTACTGACATTTAATTTTTCCTGTGGAATTCAAATTAAATCACCATCTAATGGAGATGCTTTTTCCTTACAGGTGGAGACCTTTCATCTACCATGGCATCAAGGCATGTTCCAAAAGTGAGTTTCCAATACCATGCCCTTGCATTTAGGTGTACACTGGAAGTCCAGCATTACAAAAGAGTTCACGTAACGTGGTTTGGTTTTTCCCCAGTGTCCAGCAGTCAGTGTTAAGAATCCAGCTGACAAGATTGATGCTGCATTGTAAATCTCTGTAGCTCTGTCATGGTCGGTAACAAGCATCAGTGGACCTTTCCCCAGCACGTATCTATCTGCCACGGAGCATAAACTAACAGGACAATGGTACATTTTCAGTGTTAGCTGCTTCCATTTCCTAATAAATACCTTGCTGGAAAACTGGCTTAATTCTAAGGCTTGATGCTTCAATGAGGGAAGTATGGTAAGTAAGCTTATAGTAAAATAAGACAGCAGGGCTCGTTATCACAGCATTCAGAACAATTTACCTTGCTGAAGGGAAAGCATCAACACATTTTGAATCAATAACCTTATTCTTCAAATAATTAAAAGGAACTTTGAAGGGATGAATACATTTTTTGAGTGGAATATCTATTTTTCTAACATTAGTAATGCTCCTCTAGGAAAATATTTCAGGTACAATCAGACTTGCATATCTAACTATTCCTGCTGGCAACTTGTATCTCTGTTACAAATGTCTTAATAATGGCATCTTTTGTAGTTTTAATCTGCTTTATGTAATGTAATATGGCTTAGAAAAGGACTATTTTGGATATTCTGTGTTTTCTGACCCTCTTTAGAAGATTTTCTTTCTCAAAATAAAATTTTTCTTTTTAAAATGGAATTGTTGAGGAAGGAATTTAGGAAAATGAATTCTTTCTTCTTTAAAAGAGTTATCTGTTTAGTTACGTCTAGATCTCTTCCAGTTGCAAACATCTCTCAGCAGGTACCTGGAATAACAGCAAGGAAATAGTTGATTATCTTCTGCACAACCAGGCATGGTAGGAAGAGTCACTAGTTCCCCATCACAAGGGGGAAAGTGAGGTGTGATATAGCTGGCAAGTGACATGAAACTAATAATTTATTATCTAACCTCGTCATTTCTCCCACTCATTTCTAGTTGAAAGGTGCAACCTTAGCTGTTAGAAGTTTCCTCTTTCAATATGTGGGAAAGCAGAAGGTTTAAGGGAAAACAATGAACTCTCACAGCCCCATCTGTAGACACAGCCTGGGCTCCTCTGGTCCTGCTTCCCCCCATTCTGGATGCATATTGAATATGTATGTAATGTAGCCCATGGTTCTTTAGTGGTATTTATAGTGTGTGATTAGTTTACAGCTTCACTTTGAGCGCAACCATACGCTGGTGTGACACAATATATGCCTGGCATATGGCTTTTGCAGGAATCAATTATCACCGATGTAATGTGCTGAACAGTTTATAAGCAGGTTGCTAGAAAATGGGTTCTGAAAGCAGCCAGACCTGGAACAGGCTTCTCAGGGAAGTGATGGAATCACCATCCCTGGAAGTGTTCACAAACCCATGTGCATGAGGCCCTTAGTGACATGGGTTAGTGGTGGCCTTGGCAGTGCTGGGGTAAAGGTTGGACCTGATGATCTTAAAGTTCTTTTCCAATGTAGCTGATTCTGTGACTGTTTTTTTTCCATCAGCACTCTGTGTCTCCCACTCAATCCCTGATTTTGTTGTGACCAAGGATGCACGTTGGGTTTGTGTGGAAGAGGCTGAAATATGGCTGTTCTGTGTGCTCACGCACATCAGGGATGATTCTGTGTTTCAGAGGTTTTGGGGTTTGTGGTGTTCTGACAATGTGGCAATTTTTCTATATCATAAGAAATTTAATTTGAAATGTAATTCTGTTCCTCTCTGGGTTTCTTGTAGTTATTAAATTGAAACTTGGTAAATAGATTGTTGTACTAACTGTGATGCTTCACTCTCTGTTAATACAGAGAAACACTTGTCCATGCTGTCCTGAATCAAACAGATTGATAACGATAGGAAAATTCAGATGTGCCTGCCAAGGCTGTAATGTTGTGGTTTTGTAGGTGTCTTTGACACCTCCTTTTGTCTGTATTTGTTTTCCTTCAGGTGCATTTGAATTTTTAGTGAATTCTTAATACACAGTTTGCAGCTTCATTTGTTGGGAGCTGTTTTACTCACTAAAAATGTCAATGAATTTCTTTCCTTGAACACAATTCAGATTTCCGGAGTCTCCTTCAGCTTAAGGAGCACTATTAATGGTTTTGTTCATATTGCTTAGATTTATTTGGTTATTATTCTCTAGCTCCTGCTCTTCAGGTATAGCTGGTTTGGTATTATAAGGAATGATGGATTATACAGGAAAGTTTCTTTTGAAGCACTCCTGATATTGTGCAATGCACTTGGGGGTCAGCTACACTTGACTGATGCATGATTTATCCAGTGTCCCTGCCACTTTCGGAGATAAAGCTGCTATTTTATCAAAAATGCCAGCAAGTGTGATTTAGAATTTATACCCCTCCTTTTTCAAATAATTGTTCTGAGTACTTTCTGGCATGGCAATAAAATGATAAAGGTAATTGCACACAAATGTGAGCTAGCACCAAAATACAATAAAATTAACCTGAATTAGCTTGCCTTGTCGATGAGAAGTATTTATGAAATGTATTTTTGCAATAAGGGAGACTGATATTATAGCTGGGAGGTGAGTTATTGCCTTAATGTAATACTGTTTGAAATTTAAAAAAGAGACTGTTACAGTTGAGGGTGATTGTGCCTTTGAAATTAAGTTGAAGTGATTCTTATAATTGGCAGCAATAATGCATTGGGAAGGTAATATCTTTTATTGTGTTATGCCTAGTTGCATTATCTTTTATTTAGCTGGTCCTGACTTCGGCTCTGTGGAGAGCACCAGAAGGAGCAGATCAAGAATTCTGTGGTTTTAGGTGATAAGCGTTTGCTAACATTAGTGATTCTTGTGCTAGATTTTTCAGTTTTAGCCCATTGTCAGTTCTGGACCTGATACAAGTCTCATTTGATTAAAATTTCATCTCTTTTCTATAGTAGTTGCTATGTATTTACATACACAGCTGAGCCCTGTAACAGCAGTGACTTCAGTCTTGCTATATCATGGATGGATTATTTTAGCTTTCAAAAAATCAACCACTTCATATTAAGCAAAAAGACTAACAATTACATGTTTCTTATTCTGTGTAGTGTTTATTCCAGTGTATAAACTGGGCAGGAAACTTCTCTCTGCCTCTGGAATTGTTAGTGGTACATAAATTGTCTTCTCTTGAAGCACTAGCAGCTGCTTTTCATTTGGAAGGTAAAACCAGAGATGATTAATCAAGATATTGGTATGCCCCATCCCTGGCAGTGTTCAAGGCCAGGTTGGATGGGGCTTGGAGCAACCTGCTCTAGTGGAAGGTGTCCCTGCCTGTGGTAGGGGGTTGGAGCTGTATGAGCTTTAAGGTCCGTTCCCACCCAAACCAGTCTGATTCTGTGGTATTGACAGGAGGAGGCTTTTTGACTTCTGTTTTGATCACATATTGATTATATGGATCATGTGTTTTTCCCAGTCCTTACATTTTTTCTATTCTAGAACACTGAGTGTAAGAAATGCTTTTCTCATCTAAGATGAGCTATATAAGGTTGGAAAATGACCCTCTGCGCTGCAGTATAAGTGCACAAATGCATTAGCTTTACTATTAATATCCCTTCCCATATTCTTAACGTACAATGGATTGTTTCCTTTTAAATAAACATGCAGAAACCAGTAAAACAAATACAGGAAGTTTTAAGCTATTAAGGAGATGTTGAGAGAACTATAATTCAATGAAACCCGTGGATGCATGGACCACTGGCATGTGTAAGCTTACTGGGGGCTGTGCCAAATGGGGGGCTGTGGTCCACCTTGTAACTCATTGTACATCAGTGATATGTTGACCTTTACACTTCAGAGTAGACAGGGTTTTAGTAAAGTCATCCCTGTTCTACTGCTTTTGAGTTGTTAAGAGGCAGACGCATCCAACTTCTCATTTCTTATGATGGTCCCTGATTGATTTTGCCTTGACAAATACCACTGGTGTGATTTGGTAAGGGTTTTGTTATGAGAAGGAGGTGAATGTGAACTTACTGGCTCAGGAAGAGTGACTGCAGTGAAATGACTGAAATGAAGTAGCAAATTGCCAAACCAGTTCAGGTGCCTGTGAAGTGTTCCCCTTAAATTTAAATCCAATATTTCAAGCTTTCATTGAATTTTAATTCAAAACTTGAATCAATAACAAGCAGGTTTGAGAGCACTGTGATACTCAAAAGGAGGACCCTTAAAGACTTCAGGACTGGTATTTCCTGTAATTAGGATGAAGAAGCAACTTCCCTGGCATTTATTGATTATCCTCTCAAACTCAACAAATTCCTCGTATTGCTTTTTGGCAAGTCACTAATATGGCACTGTAGAAACAGGGCAAGCGCTTGAGAATTACAGCTCATGTGCTAGTTTCCTGATGCAGATATGTCAGAACATGGGAGTGATGAGTCTTTAGGATATATTTATGGAAAAATAAGAACCTGGTGCACTGTCACACCTTTAATAGGATCCCAGACTGGTTTGGGTCGAAAGAGACCTTAAAGCTCCTCCAGTTCCAACCCCTGCCATGGGCAGGGACACCTTCCACTAGAGCAGCTTGCTCCAAGCCCCTGTGTCCAACCTGGCCTTGAACGCTGCCAGGGATGGGGCAGCCACAGCTTCTCTGGGCACCCTGTGCCAGCGCCTCAGCACCCTCACAGGGAAGAGCTTCTGCCTCAGAGCTCACCTGAACTTCCCCTGTTTCAGTCTGAACCCATCACCCTTTGTCCTGTCACTACAGTCCCTAATGAAGGCCCCTCTTCAGCATCCTTGTGGCCTCCTTCATATACTGGAAGCTGCTCTAAGTTCTGCATGTGGCTTCTTTTCCCCAGGCTGAGATGCCCCAGTGATCTCAGCGTGTCTCCAGAGCAGGGGTGCTTCAGCCCCTGATCATCCTCCTGACCTTCTATGGACTTGGCCCAACAGCTTCCTGTCTTTTGGGGGGGTTCACTGACATGAACACTGTCCAAGTGAAACAACCCTCAAACTGTGGTGATCTTACTGAATAAATGCATCCAGAAATTCAGCTTTTACAGCTAAGAAACTGGTATGTGCTACTAATGGGTATAGTGCTATTTGGGATCCTTTCAGACAATAGGTGCTGACAATTACTTTTAGTTTTTGAAGCCAATACGTAGTTATATCCTAGCCCAAGATATGAGCTAGATTGCGTGAGAACCCCAATATGGCATCTGGGTGGGTTCCTTAGTTTTAAATAACAGCACATACCACAGTGTGGAAAGCTTCAGTAGAGCATTCTCAGATGTGCATCAGTGGCTAGTGTAGTAATGGTAGAAATCTGACCATTTCTGGCTTTGACATGTGTAAAGTGAAATAGGTGAGAAGTATAATGCGGTTTCTACATAGTTGTATTTATGCTATCAGGTAGCTCAGCAATTAGCCCTTTCTGTTAATCTGAGAGGATCAAGACACCCATTTCTTGGAGGCAAATGTGTCATCTCAGTGATTAATGCACTTGGACTCTCTTGGTTTGAACACTGAAATAGCAGTGTATGTGAGGATACGTATGTATAGTTCAGATTTAGTGCTTGAATTTGTTACTTTTGCCTTGATTCTCAGAAATATTCCTGTAGAAATCAGAAGGATTTCCATTTGAAGTTCAGCCACATGCTAAAGCTTAATGGAAATGCCCTGTTAAATCAGATGCAGGTGGTGGCAGAGGGGATTATCATTAACATTTTGATATGGCAGGGTGGGTTTGTATTGTTGCTAAAGCAGAGTGAAGGAAATAGGAAAACCTGTAGAGGGAGATCCATCAGAGATAGGGCTCTGGCTCCTTCCTGGTGGGCAGGATTCATGTGCTCAGTAATACTGAGGGGAAAACATGTGACAAGGTGACATCTTCAGTCTCTTTGACCACAGCCTTCAGGCAGAACTTGTTTTAAGGCGATTTCTGATACCCTGGATGTGGGCTGAATGGGTGCAAACACATCTATAGGCAGTACTGTTGCATTTTCCCAGTGGAAATCTGAGGTCTGTGGGGTTGTGACGCTGTCCACATGTGGAATACTTAAGAGAGCACGGGGAAAAGTTGTGATGTTCATGATGTTTTGCATTCTTTGTCCCCTTCCGTTCGCTAACAGTTACTTGGGGCATGGTGCTGCAGTGTAGGGAGTGCCAGGAGGTTTCCTCTTGGCTTGTCTTCTGGCAAATGCAAACCTTTTGGGAGAACATCAAGCGTGCAGACACCTTGCCATGGATTTTTTTTTTTTCTTTTTAATGATCCTTGAGATTTGTTTGCAATATTTTATATTTATACATTCCCCATTATGGATCTCAGTTGGATTCTAGGATCTCAGAGCAAACTACAGTGGAATTTTTTTGGGGTGCTGAGGCGCTGGCACAGGGTGCCCAGAGAAGCTGTGGCTGCCCCATCCCTGGCAGTGTTCAAGGCCAGGTTGGACACAGGGGCTTGGAGCAAGCTGCTCTAGTGGAAGGTGTCCCTGCCCATGGCAGGGGTTGGAACTGGATGAGCTTTAAAGGGCCCTTCCAATGCAAACCAGGCTGGGATTCTGTGTTGAACATGGAAAATGTTGAATTATTTACTGTGATGTCAAAGACCATTAATGCAAATCTAAACAAGATCTGGATTGAATCAAATGGGAGGTATGTTTTAGTACTAAAAACCTTGGCTGTAGCAGGGCTGTTGCATTGAATTACAGTGAAAAGCATAAGAGGTGAAGATCCTTTGATGCAAGTCATCAAGCTAATGCTGGCTTTTGGGTTCATAGCACCTTGTTTAGGAGATAAAACTTGCTGCTGTTTCACATCCTTAGCGTGTGAACCCTTGGAAAGCAGTTTGAGCAGCATCTGTGTTTCCTGGTGGTGTTCAGTGCAGTTGATGTGTAATCTCGGGGATCTTCGCCCTTTAGAAGAGCGGGGTGTTACCAAGGCACGTGCTATGGAAAGTCATGGGAGCGTGCCTGGAAAGTGAGGCTCCTCTGTACAGGGCATTAACTAATAAATCATGCTAATATTTGTACTGCTACATCGTGTACTTTGAAAACCTTTTGATACTCATCTGTTATTAATGACAAAAAGGTCTCAATTCTGTTGGCTAACAATAGTCTTCCTTTTTCTATTGTGCTTAACAGTGCAGTGAGATAGAGACTTCCATACGGGGCACCTTCACTTTTATTTCTGTAGCAGGCTCCAGGGAGCAGAAGTTCCCAGAACCCATTTCTTTTCTTCCTATGTTTTGAACTTATGAGAGATTTTGACACAGATTTAAAGGTATTTCAGTGCAGAAGGAGAGTGAAAGTGTGGAAGAAATTCTTCACAATGAGGGTGGTAAAACACTGGCAAAGGTTGCCCAGGGGGGTGGTGGTTGCACTATCCCTGGAGACATTCAAGGCCAGGCTGGATGTGGCTGTGGGCAGCATGATCTAGCTGAAGATGTCCCTGCTCATTGCAGGGTGCTGGAGTAGATGAGCTTTGAAGGTCCCTTCCAACACAAAATAATCTGATTCATGCAGTGCCTGATGAAAATTCCTCAAATGATTCATATATATATGTATGTGTATGTATAAGCTGGAGGTAAAAAGGCAGAAGGCAATTTATTGCACTTACTACATTCTTTGCTTTAAGCTGCCATTCACTTTTAGTTCTCACAGGTTTAAGAAGGGTGCTCTGGTGGTGAGCAGATTGTGGCTGTATTGGATGTGGGCGTGTTTTTCAGTGTCCACTGGTCTGCCGTAAATGATGGCTAAGCATTAGGTCATTCAGCTGGCCAAGTTTGAAGGTGTTTGCATCTGAAAACTGTTGTAACTTGAATCTTGAATGAAATTCCACTAATTTTAAACCAGCACCGCTTGCAGGGTATGTTGTCACCTTGATCTTACCTGGCTCATCTCAGTAGCTGCAGGTGAATAGTGAGAAGACACGTCAGTATCTGGACAAGGGATAGCGTGTGTTGTAATTTGGTATGGTGACCTTCATCTTTGAGGCACCCAACCCAGTTGCATATATATGTGGATATATGTCATGCAGTTCCATTCTCTTATAAAAATAAACCTTAAATATTGCTGCCCAATGCATATGTTAAACAAGACTGACAACACGAGTTGCACTCACTCAAGGCTTCATCTATAAAGCTTAGTTCAACTTGGTGGGAACTTATAGGCTTATTTATAGCTTTCTGTTACTCTCTTCATCCTGTGTTTTGTTATAATGAAAAAGCTGTCCTGTTAGCACTAAGCTGTTGCATTCATGGAGCACATGGTTTGAGGTTCAGTGCATCTAGTTTAGGGCTGTCACACAAATAAGAATGAAGAATGTATGCTGGTTTTCCACATGCGTAAACTTCAGTGTTGTTTTTACTAAGGTTTGTGCAGCGAGGTGCTGCTCCAAAGAGAAGTTCACCCATCTCCCCTTGGGGAGGGAGAAGGAACAAAGTTGGTTGGAAAGAAGAGTTTTAAAACACCAGAGAACACTTTGGTTGTTTAGCAAAAAGCTGATTTTGAATTACAGTCAAGCTAAATAAGCCCCTGGGAACCTGCAGTTCTTCAGTCCCAGCGCACTGTGCAGATCTTGCCAAAGTATCCCAGCCTGGTTTGTGTTGGAAGGGACCTTAAAGCTCATCCAGTTCCAAGCTCCTGCCATGGGCAGGGACACCTTCCACTAGAGCAGCTTGCTCCAAGCCCTATGCAGCCTGGCCTTGAACACTTCAGATTAGTGCTGGTTGCTAAGCGTCTAACTGAGGAATTGCTTAAATGCTTCCCAGAATTCAGAGGGTTGAATTTACTTTTGCCCTGGTAGGCAAAACTACCTACTGGGTTTTCTTCTCTCTTCACACTGATTCAGATGGGACTTCACTGCATAGCACTAATAACAGGATTTAAAAAGAAGTTGCCTTCTTTTGAAGAAAAATAGATGAACTTATTGTACAGCTGCAGGCAGTGGTCAGCTGTAGGTTGTCATGCAGAGATTTTGCCTGTCTCCTTGTCTGTCCTTGTGCTCTTCAATCAGTTTCCCAGCTTCTTAATCTATTCTGCATTTCATGCAGTGCTTTGTCGGGCTTTGAGCATCATTCCTCTTGATGCAGGTAGGCATAGGTGTCATGGGGGGGGGCTTTAGAGTGGACTGCGAAATTGGGTAGATGAAGGGGAAGCTGGTTTGTTGTCTGGTTCTGAACAGTGCAGTAACAAGGGAATTCTTCAGATGTGAGGCAAACTGTGAGTCAGCAGTAGGGGCTGAGTGGCCTTAAAACCCAAGAAATCTTGTTGGGCTATCTGTTTAGCTGGGATGTTGGATGAGGTTAGCTTGTGCTGCTTTAAAGTTCTTGGCTTTCTTTGTTCTATTCACTTTTTCATCCCATTTTCATTGAATTTAGCTCATTGGAGGAAAGTCTTTCTTGTGCTGGCTGTACAGCCCTGATGCAGTGTGGTCTGAACCTGTGGTTTGGTACCTACAGTGGACACACCTGTGATGTCCTGTCCTTTTCTCTCCTAATGGTTGTGCACACTATGCTGTAAATACAACTCAGTGTCTAGAGAGTCACACTGTTATTTTAGCCAAGATGAATTTGACAAGCATGTTATTGTTGGTCTTGCACCATATTGAGACATGCTTGGCATCTGTTTCCAACTACATCCTATCAGTAATCGTAAAACCAGACTAGTAAAAATGGGGATAAAAAAAAGCACTTTTTACTAAGGAATGATTGATTTTTTTCATATATTTTTCTAGCAGACACAGTCTATTTTTGTTCCAGCACTTATTTGCATAACGCTGCTGCTCTGAACCACTGAATACACTTTGTCACAATGATCCTTTTGAAATCGGTGTCAAAACCATCAGATGTGAGCTGATAAACCAGCCGTGAAACTGCTGCTATTTGAGATCTTCATGAAGGTCACTGTTCTAGTTAACATGGGATTTAGATGTGGACTTCTTGGGTTGGATCATGGAAATCCCAGACCGGTTTGTGTTGGAAGGGACCTTAAAGCTCATCCAGTTCCAACCCCTGCCATGGGCAGGGACACCTTCTGCTAGAGCAGGTTGCTCCAAGCCCCTGTGTCCAACCTGGCCTTGAACACTGCCAGGGATGGGGCAGCCACAGCTTCTCTGGGCACCCTGTTCAACTGTCTCACTGAATAATTTCTTTTTCCTAATCATTCCAAGTTGGAATTCTGAAAGCCGGAGCCACAGTTGAGGGAACTGTGCTGTTTTCTTGTGCGTTTTAACATTGCTTTTGAAAACTAATCAAAATACCTTGAGATGAATGTGCCTTGGTGAAAATGTGTTCAATTAAAGAGGAGTTTGTTTTCATGAACAGGTGAAATCCGCAAAGGGAGGATCTCAGTGCAAGGAGAGACACATGGTTCTGCTCACCCCTGTGGGAAAGATCGAGATATCGGGGTGTGAAACAGGCTTACATGAAATAAAGCTTCCAAAGATGAGTTTGCTGCCAAGTGGGTAAGTTCATATCCTATTGATCTTATATTTATGTATGTGGTAGAAGAAAGTTCCTCCGGACAATCAAAGATGTGACTTTGAATTTGTTTTTACTGGCTATACTGGGGACTCCAGTGCCTTTGAGGAGTGGTGGGTCCAAAATGCATTTCTTTGTGCTGCATCAATAACATTAGCAAAGAAATGTTCTAACATAGAAGTATTTTTAATGTAGGCTTTGGAAGTGTGTCCTGTCCCTAATTTTGGACACATGTAAATCTGTCACTCCTTGTGTCCTTTGCCAATTTTCCAGACCTGTATCTAGATACATCTAGATCTAGATATACATATATATTTTTAGGAGTGATACAGGGGAGATATATCACTCCTAAAAATATGTATGTTCAAGATATATATATATGTTCAAGAGGCAGAACTGGGATTGAATAATTGTTTTATTTACTGCATACTACCTGTGGGAGCTTTGGGTGGTTTTCCATAGCTATAATATCTTCTGGAGCTCAGAACAGATGATACACATGGCAGTGGAGATGAAATCTCAAATACAGAACTGACTGAGGAGATATTGGCATGTTTTCCTGTCGAGTATCAGTGCTGTTCAATCTAAAATACATCTGTTAGATCTTTGTTCGGTGCTTTTCTCTTATTTCTGAGGAAATGCTCAGTGGCATTTGTGGAAGGAACACTGATTTCTTTCAAAATGATGATATTTCTTTGCTGAATTCTTCTGCCAGAATGGAAGTTACTGCTTATTTAAGGTTGGTCTCTTCAACTGTTTCTGCTAATGAAAGTGCACGTTTTGGCACAGTCCATTACCAGCAGGGCTTCTTCTGGCAAGTCACACAGGTTTGGTTTCCTTCTCTCCACATTGTCCTTTTCTCCCCTGCTTTTCACTTACGAAACTCTGTTGATTTGTGGGATTTCCCCATTTCATTATCCTTGTAATTTAAGTGTAAATCAGGAATGTGGAGCATAATGTAAATTCTGATTGAAATGTTTTTTTTTTCCTCCGTGGGAGCTGTCAAACCTGTGTATTTGACAGTTGCCAACTCCAGCAATCCGCAAATAAGTACTTCAGTTTCTTCATAGGGTGATTTCAGTGTTGGATTTCTGCTGATAAGGAGTGGAAATAAAGACACATTTAGGGCAAGGCTGAAGTTTGCCTTTGCAGCATCTGCCTGAAAAAGCCTAATCAGATGACGACTCTTCACCTTTGAGAAGAGGAAACATCAGTGAGTGTATGGAAGAACAGTAGGGAAAAGGTCTGTGGGCTCTTGAAGTGACAAATACAGATTGTGCCTTCTTGATAATGCTAGATGTAAAGGGAACTGCATAAAAACCAAAGTGGAGGACAAAAAACAAACATGAAGTTGTGGGCACTAAAAGTAAAGGCTCAGAGTGAAATGGAATTATTATTGAAAGAAAATCATTACAGGCTTTTAATTAGTAGGGGTCAAGAAGGTGGATGCGGAGGTGTTGTTATACTGTGTTTGAGTAGCTGTCCTGGAGAGGTGAGAGCAAAGATCTGTGTTTGACTTGTGTTTAGCATTGAGGTTTTGGGTGTTTCACGTCATGGGTTGCCTTTTCTTTTTGGGCAAAGTTTATAGGGACAGAAATCGATCTTTCAGGCAGAAATCCCCTTTTCCAGGGAATTACACGTGTCCCCAGAAGCACCAAGTACATTGTTACTCACCTCTGTCCATGTAGATGAGAGATGCGGGTACTCAGGCTGTGGGATGTTCTCCTTGAGCAAGCCTTGGTGCAAGGCAGGGTCCATCCCATTTTAAGGAAGGCTTCTGCTCTCTTCATTTACCACAGTATCTGCCACTTGCTCACCTGCACCATGGCCACATTGGTTGGTTGAAGAAGGGTCTTGTGATCTTGTTCTTCGGGTGGTTGAGCAATTGAGATCCTTTTCCTAATTCTTCTGACTTTTATATGATCTTGATCCATCTCAGCAGTCGCTTCTTCTGAGTAGCCTGGAAGTTTAGAGGCTTTAGTGGCATCTTGATGCAACTTAATTTAGCAGATTGCATGATTTATATGCCCAAATTGTTATGTTAGAGGAACTGTCACTCAAGAGTGGTTCAAGTTCATGGTAAGCAGAATATTCATACTATTAAGAATTTACATCTGAAGCAGAGGTGGAAGGTGGGACTTGTATTGTCGTTACCAGTGATAAAGTTCTAAAAATTTTAAAGCCCTCTGTAAATGTTTGTGCTGAAATATAACATTTAATCTCTTCCACTCATCGCTAGTGAATGGTTGTTAAATCTGCCCTCATTATTTTCGGCAGACTGAAATAAAACCAAAACACTGCCCAGTGTTTCTTCTAACGGGCTAATAAATGCTGTGGTAAGAACATTGGGTAGGGAAAAGAACCCATAAGAAACATAAAAATTGATTTTAATGGACCCCTGTCAGAGAGAACCATAATGAGTGCAAGTCCAGTAATAAATATTGGTATTCTGCTCCGCCGTGCTTGGGACTTCTCATGTAGAATTGCGTGTAATAATCAATATACATTTTAGGGTTTTTAACAACAAAAATAAGTAAACCTTTGAAATATATAAATACTGAAGACTTGCAGTCTGTCAGAATCCTGCTGGTTGTAGGGAAATTGGATGAGAGGGGCTGCTAATGGCATAGTCTCTTTGTGGAGATCTTGCTCTATTTTACAGCTTGTAAAATGCTATGCAATTAATCACCTGAGATTACAACCTATTTGGTGATGGCTCTCCTTAAAACTTAAGAACACAGACTATAATGGAGACTAAAAGGAGAAGCAACAAAGTAAAATTCAGGTTTCAGTATGCTTGAAAGAAATTGATCTATTAATGAGATGAAACTAATTGTAATAACCTAAGGTTATTCTGCTCCTTGTGAGCTTAAAAGTCCAGGCACGTCGCAGTGGAACGGTTTCTGTTTGGAGAGGAGGGATTTTTAGTCAAGCCTTTTCAATTTATGTTTTATATACCTAAAAATGAATATCCGTAAATGAGGAATTTCTGCTAAACATGATTGTGAAAGTTTTGATTTACTGGATGCTACCTGAAATTATTTTTGTTTCACAATCAAAATGTGTTGCCAACAATTGCTTGACTTCAAACGGTAACTTGAAATTCCCTATTTCTGCTATAGCATGTAAATTGTGAATTGACTTGTCATTCAAGTTGTCATTGTCCATTAATAAAGCACTGAAGATCATAGAACCATAAAATCCCAGACTGGTTTGTGTTGAAAGGGATTTTAAAGCTCATCCAGTTCCAACCCCCTGCCATGGGCAGGGGTACCTTCCACTGGAGCAGCTTGCTCCAAGCCCCTGGGTCCAGCCTGGCCTTGAACACTGCCAGGGATGGGGCAGCCACAGCTTCTGTGGTAGAGCCAGAATCTATGATATCAGTAACCAAATAGCATTGGAGTTATCAAAATCTGTGTTTAATTCCCGTACACTATATGATGGAGGATGCAGTAGTTTTAATCTCTGTAGAACATAATAAAGGGGTGCTGTGCTGTACTTTCATTGTAGGGCTATTTCTGAAACAAGGTGGCACAGTCCTGCTTCAGGGTTGTAAAGTGGGGTAAAATATAAATGGAAGATGGAAGCTTTATTGTATAGATTTGTCTGGTTTTAAGAACTTCAGCTTCACAGTTTATAGTTTCACAAAGAAAGAAATAAAAGTATATATAACCTGTATATATATTTAGTACTATATCAGCTGTTGTACTTTTTCCTGCAGCGTATACAAATATAAGGATTAAGAAGGATTTTTTTCCTCTGATATTAGAATCATAGAATCATAGAATAGTCAGGGTTGGAAAGGACCTTAAGATCATCTAGTTCCAACCCCCTGCTATGGGCAAGGACACTTCTCACTAAACCATGCCACCCAAGGCTCTGTCCAACCCGGCCTTGAACACCGCCAGCGATGAAGCATTCACAACTTCCCTGGGCAACCCATTCCAGTGCCTCACCACCCTTACAGTAAAGAATTTCTTCCTCATATCCAATCTAAACTTCCCCTGTTTAAGTTTGAACCCATTACACCTTGTCCTCTCACTACAGTCCCTAATGAAGAGTCCCTCCCCAGCATCCCTTCAGGTATTGGAAGGCTGCTATTGGGTCTCCATGCAGCCTTCTCTTCTCCAGGCTCAACAGCCCCAACTTTCTCATCCTGTCTCCATATGAGAGGTGCTCCAGTCCCCTGATCATCCTCGTGGCCTCCTCTGCACTTGTTCCAACAGTTCCATGTCCTTTTTATGTTGAAGACATGATGTTTGTTCCTGCTTGAAATATTATAAGTATTTAATTTTTGCTCATTCCAAAAGAGAAGCTTGCTCTTTACCATTATTGTACCTTTGAGTGTCTTTAGCAGCTTTGAAGTTTGAGATTTAACTCTCGTTGTTATATTGGCTGTGGTGTGCCCTACCTGTGGGTTAACTGTTTTGAGAAGCCTCATCTTGCTCCTGAGCTGGAGGGGTGAATTACTTGTTTGGAGAGTGGGGGATGGCACTTATGGATCCTGTTGGCAGTAACAAGCCATGCTTGGGTTTTCCTGTGCTAATCATTAACAGTGGAAGATACTGTGGAATCATGGGGTGTTGACTTGGCAGTTGGGTTAGGAGAAGGGAACAGTGTTTCCCTGGTTTGGACAAATGTAAATTCTTTCAGGAATTCCCTATTTTTTCAGGAAAATTGCCCCAGGATTCCCATCTCCCTTTGTGGAGATGGGAGACTCTCATCTTGATTATCTGTGGTTATCTAGCTTACGTGAATCCCGTCTAGGTTATCTGTGGTTATGTGACTTACATGTGTGCTCGTGCAGGGAAATAGTGGCAACTGAAGGATTTGGGTTAAAGAAAGGCAGTGGTAAAATGTGCCTTGAGGTAAACTAGAACAGCTTGCAGTGTGAGGTTGGAAAATCCTGTTCTGCTGAGCACAGGGTGGTGAACAGTGTGATGTACTGCTGTGTGTGTGAGATGGATGCTAAATTTGCCATCTATCAGTGGGCACGAATTCCAGCATGTGCTGATATTGGTATCCAGTGTGGGTTTCAGTCAGTCTGCTTCTGCCAGGTTAACATCATCAGAAACTCGCCCGAATCTCTGTTTAAACAGGTTTCCAACTATTACAGATTCAAAGACAATCTCAAGTGTGAAGGTGCAGCGGTGTACGGGAGCCTGATAAGAGCCTAGAACAATAACTTGGAGAGGTGTGAACCACTCTGTTCATCTCTGAGGTATTTAATCATGGGCAGTGATGATGGTTTAAATGTCAACTTTGCTAACTCTTTCATTCCTCATACTGTAAAATTTACTGTGAGTGATATCTCACTTTGATGCCACAAGTGGGAGGCATTTGGGAGAGTGCCACTCCTATTTTTCCAATAAGCATCAGCCAGGGCTAAGAAACGTAGTGGAGCTCAGGGGCATACTAAAAACTGACTGAAGGAGGTAAGTGTGTGACTACCCTTTGCTGCTTTGCATACATTTCTGGCTTGCTATGAACATCTGATGTGACTTAGGTGAACAGAGCGTTATTGGAGGTGTAGCTTGGAAGATGTGCCACTCTTCCCCGTGCAGTTTTTCCTTAAGGGTATTGTGTAAGAGCAGAGATTTCCTAGGTAAAATGGTACAGGATAAACCTGGATGAGACAAAGTGCATATTTGTAGTGAAGTTAATGGTTTGGGGATGATCTTTAAATGTACTGTGGGAGCAGGAAGAGAAGAGCTGTCCTACAGACCTCTTTGAAACTTAAGCTACTGGTAGCCTAGACACTATGGAGACTCCAGGTCATTTGCTGAGGAAAGGTGGTGGAACCAAACCACTGGTTTCTGTTTCTTCTGCAGAGCCTGATGTTTCCGCCATTGAAGATGGGCACTTGTGTTTACAACCATTATTCTTGCACAAGTTAAAGTTGCATTACTGGTTCTTTCAAAGATCTCTGTCCTTAAGGAGCCATTCTATGATCCGCATGCAGTTTATAGGCTTTGAACAATAATGTTAATAAAATTCAACATATCCCTAATGCATGGAAAATTGTCTTTATTTTTGGTTGTTTTTCATAGCAAGACCAGTAGCAGTGCTTACCCTCTGGAAGATGGCATTCCTGATCCCACTGGAAAGATGTTAAAACACCAATCAACTGTGGACAAGTCCAAATGCATCATGACTTTCCTGCCAGCTGACACAGAGCACTTAATCCAGTAAATACTATAATCATCCAAGCTGATGACACTTACCAGTGATCAAAGTATGCTGCTTTGTATGGCACTTTTCCTTTTCTTTTTAGTGTTTAATGTATTTAATTACTGTTTACAGTGACTGGAAAATGGTTCATTAGATGGATCTTTTGTTGCTGTTAATACAAACAGATTAGGTTTGAGATGCATCACATGTGGACTGTAAGTCTCTGTGTATTGAGTCCTTTAGCAGCTGGGTGAAGGGCTTGGATCATTCCACGTGGTCTTTGCTTCTATAGTACGTTGCTCTCAAAAAGTGCTGCTTTGCTCTGAGAGTGTCTGGTCCTTCTGGGGTGATGATTCTTGAACGTGGGGCAAAATCCATGCTGGATTTTAGCCAGTTAGTTCCCTAGAAATTAGGGGAATGCCATGTGTGTGAGGCAGTGCAGCAGTACATGTGTGCTCTGTGGTTTGGTCTCTGGGCTGCTTCTCTTGCATTTTAACCCCTTTCAATCCCGGCAGTGTTGATTTGGCATCAGTGTTCCGCCATCCCTGGCAATGTTCAAAGCCAGGTTGGACTGGTCTTGGAACAACCTGCTCTAGTGGAAGGTGCCCCTGCCTGTGGCAGGGAGTTGGAACTGGGTGAGCTTTAAGCTCCCTTCCAACACAAACCATTCCATGACTTTCATATTGATGAGCAAAGTGAAAGCATGTTTTGGGTGCTTATGTCGAACAGTCACCATAAGGAGAAGGTCAGTCTTGCACATTTTTCTTTGTAAGCCTCTTATTTCTGAATATCTTTTAACTTGTGGCACTAAGCTCATGCAAATCTCGTTGAGTTTTCTGCCACTTGTCTTATGAAACAAAGCATGCAGATGCCTGGGTAGTAGGGAGATGATGGTTGTAACTTCAAATTACTCCCAAATATCAGGAAGATGGTATATTTAAAAAAAAAGGGGGAAAGAAAAAAAGACATATTACCTCCTCTGGTGGAAGTGTCTACAAATATCCAGGCATCAATCTTTATTTCAGCAGATTCAATGGATGTGGCAGGAAGAGTTATTATATAGCATAGTCCTTCTTTTATTAAAAATAAACTGGACTGTTTTTTTTTCCTAGTTTCTTGTGGAGATGCTTATGCTGCATCAAGATAAGAAAACTTTTTATTGGAAATAGTGTTTCAAAAACTTAAAATAAGCTCTAACACCACATAGGAAGTTTAGACTTTGAAGCCTTCTGTGTTGTACAGCTCAAATACATGATTTCCTATGGCTTTAGGAGCGGTTTGCAGGAGGAGTTTCACTGTCAGGTGTGGATGGTGGATTGTATTTTGCGTGATTGGCAAAACCCACATTTTCCTCTCCCTTAAACTGAAGGGAGCGTTGAGCAACTCCACTGTAATCAATACTATACTTTAGATGTGTTATTTATCCTAACAGTGCCGCTGCATTTCTATTCATCTGTCTAAGGCAGTGTAACAGGATTCAAATAGGAGTGGGTTTTGCAAGTCTTCAGTTGCTTTTTTTTGTTCACAAATCTACTGGAGAAGCCTTTGAGGGCTCTATGTAAAAGAAAGAATCAACTGAAAATCCATAGAATCATAGACTGGAATCACAGAACTCCAAATTTCTACTGGTGCTAATCCGATGGTTGCAAACCTTTAATTACAACATAGGCAATGCCGTGTCAGAAAGCTGAAAGCCCTATTTTGGTGTGCAGAAGAAAAAGCTTTGCTCCTGGCCTGGTGCATGTTTATAAACCTCGATGGTTGGCCAAGGCTTCTGAAGCAAGAAGTGTTATAGCAACCCAGTGATCGCATTTTACAGTAGTGATATTTTAAAATGGCAAAAGTAACAACAAGCTGTATTAGATAATATAACTTGTGCAGACACCCACTTGAAAATCCCACAAATATGATGGGTTTATTTCTAGTGCAGAAGATGTAGAGCTGCAATAGTGCTGAAGAATAATTTTGCCAAAGAGGAGTGTGAGAATACGTCTGTGCCGCCTCATCTCTTCAAGAAATTCCTCTGGAATTAAATCTCTTCCTGTCACCCTGCCCTGCGCTGTGCCACAGATACCGTGCCTGGTGTATCTTTAACTTCTGTAATGCAGGCTGTGCATGGAACCTTTCCACTCCTTGTGCCAGAGGTAGCTTAATGCACTGGAG
The DNA here is from genome assembly GCA_039720435.1 of Amazona ochrocephala. Classification (NCBI taxonomy): domain Eukaryota; kingdom Metazoa; phylum Chordata; class Aves; order Psittaciformes; family Psittacidae; genus Amazona; species Amazona ochrocephala. Next base: position 1,956,328 of record CM077881.1, on the reverse strand, counting down.
CATTTTTCCATTGCAAATCCTTGTTATAAACATGGGAAAATGGGTTGCATAATGACATGGATTATGTTTCTATTATGTGTCAGAATTAGTGGGTGTTCTTCAGTATTGCAACTTTTCATTGTGGTTTTCTTCCCAGGCTTCTCTGGTTCTCCAAGAAAATCTAGATACACAGATAATGCTGAGAATAATTCAAAGCCAGGGAGCTGCTTTGAGATGGGACAGTGAGGTGTAAGTACAGACACATCTGGGTAAGAGGAACCTTCCTGCAGCTCTCTTTGAGAGTTATATTACAGTTTTGATGAGAAGTGTCATAGAATCCCAGGGTGGTTTGTGTTGGAAGGGACCTTAAAGCTCCTCCAGTTAGAGCCTACTGCTATGGGCAGGGGCATCTTTGCTAGAGCAGGTTGCTCCAGGCCTCGTCCAACCTGGCCTTGAGCACTGCCAGGGATGGGGCAGCCACAGCTTCTTTGGGCTACTCGTGCCAGTGATACCTACCTGCAGAGCCTTGACTGTGCCCATGTTGTGATCAGAGCAATGTTCAGGGATTGAGAAGTACCAGGGTATTGGGGTTTCTGTGTTGTTGGGTGGCTTTACCCAACTCTAGCTGCAGTAGCTGGTCTTTGTTGACTACTTTGGCTCGTGTATTTGCAGTAAAACTCACAAAGGTCACATGCTACCAATGTATGTGCTGATTATAGCTACTTATTATTATTGTTAATACCTACTTTAATTCCTTCCATAAACAGAATTTAAGATGTGGTAGAACAAAGCAGTCAGTCACCCTGGAGCACATGAGACAGTTCCTATCCTTAACCCTGGTGCCACTTCTGCAGTCTCACCATTGCAATGGAACTGGGTTTCAGTGAAATGGTCTTCAGAACACTGTGCTGGAGAAGCAGGAGTTAAATTCTAAAACCTCATGCTGTAACTGTAAATGCCATTTTTCTTTCTTCACAAACGTAACCTTTTAACATTTATTTTTAGCTTTTACATTAATATATGTAAAAATATTAAAAGCTCTTGTATATTACATTAAAAACTTATGTCAGCTGCCCTGCTTTTTCCTATTTATTAAAACTTTTCAAGCAGTGAAAACATTTTACTTGTTAATGAGGGGAAGAAGGAAAATTAATGACATAGAGCTCGGATCTTCCAAGATGTCTCCTTTTAACCATGCAAAACCAGCTCTTTTTCCGACACTATGTAGTTTAATTTCTGTGTTAGGGTTCAGTAAGCAAATGCAAATAGATTTAATGATTTGCATCAGTAGATCACTTCTCAGTTTAATGTCCTCTGATATTTTGGTCAAGGACTTTTTCTTTGGAAGGCTAGTGCTGTTTTGTACAGTGAAAATATTAATAACAGTGGCATTGTTATGTTCAAGTAAAGCAAGGGAAATGTATAACTTATTCAAAAGCAGCATCTCCTATTATCTCCTTGCTAAGATCATGCAGTGGAAAAAGTTATCCAGGAAAAGACACTTCAGAAATGATTGTGAATTGCTGATGATATTAAACATTTAGGACTGGTTTCCATATCACAGCTCATTCCCATTCTGCATTGGGGTTGTAGAATTCTGATCAGGAGTGCTCCTAGCAGGGATGGGATGTATCTTGCCCTGGGATGGAGCAATGGCTGTTTTGCTGGTGCTGTGTCAACCTAGAGGGCTGCAGAGTGCAATGGGGCACTGTCATGTATCCCAGACCTTGGGCTTCTGAAAGTCACAAGCTTCTCGTTCTAGCTTTTGCTGTTGGTATCTGTGGGTATGGCAACTTAAATCTGTTTGTTTTCTGATGGTTATATCTAAGTGTCTATTTTATGTATGAGGTGTCCCTGCACCTGGCAGGGGGGTTGGAACAGGATGATCTTAAGGTGCTTTCCAACCCTAACTATTCTGTGATTCTATGTAGACTTAAGTCCAAATTCCATTGAAATGTGGTAACCGTCCCTTCAACGGGAGGGTGTGAGTGGTCCCACATAGCTCTTATAAGCATTTCTGAAAGTTTTAAAGTCTTAGTTATGTGATAAACAGCAAAAAGCATCAACTAATCCGTAGTGACTGAGCTCCTCTGTGCCACTGGCAATATGTGTCAGAGGCCGTCAAGACTGATGTAGTAGGAGTTTGCCATGAAGCATGGAAGCCAGCATGAGCAAGTCTCCATGAAAGAGTGGTTGGTGGGCTCCTTGGCACATCAGCCCGTGTTAAACATGAAAAGCATGGTGCTATCTAGGAACACCTATGACCATCAGACAGTAGTTGCTTTTATTAATGTAATTTTATTAATGCATTATGGGAGTACACCAAGTTTTTCATGGCTGTTGCGTTAGACCTAAGTCTCCTGTGGTACATGGTGCTGCAGTAGACTGATACACAAACCACAGCCCAAATATAACCTTTAGAAAGCCTCTTGTGATGGATAGCTGCACTGAATATCCCGGTGTGTAGATGCCTGGATATAAGGACAAGGAGGATGGAGAATATTTCCTGCCTTATTTTTTAAGCTCTTCCAGTTCAATGATTTAACTTGGGGGAGGAGTTGTTGAAAGTTTAAATGCTGCATGGAACTGGGTCATAAATATAAATCAGGTGATATTAAGGCAATTTGAAATGTATTAACTCAATAATTTGGAAGTATTCATTCTTCATGTGAACGTTCTTCACCTCCGCGAACAGTTTGTTCCGATTTTAAATGTTGCCATGAACATCTGAAGGATATAGAAAATCTCTTCTATTTATACCTCTGGAATGCAGAAGACCAGACTGACCTGATCTTTGGGTTGTACCTGACACAGAGCACCTTGGACTGTCCTGACTCTCTTTGAAACAGTCTGATTTGCTTGGGTTTCTTCTCTTGACATTGGCAGGGATGACTGACCAAGGTGGGATTGAGCTTTTGGGGGGGGATTTGTGGCTTGCTTTTGAAGGCTTTTTGCCCTTGCAACATTTGGGTGGGGTTTTCTGCCTTTGCTGCTCTGGTTGTGTATTTGTCTGTCAAACCAGCTTCCCCTTTGACTCTGCTGTGGCGCTGGTTGCAATTTCTGTTGGTCATGGTTGGGATCACCTATCAACTCATGTAGGTCAGATGTTTTCTGTGTGCTGGGTAATATTCCTTGTGACTCTGAGGTTGTCCAGATGCTCTTCATTTATGCAGATATCCTCTGAGCTTTAAGATTTATGTTCCAGTGTGAAACAGAGGATATCCTCGGGGTTGTGATAGCATGTCTCGCTTCCTGCCTGTTCTGGGAAATACGTGTTGAAATCCTTTTTCATGGAACTTAGAGCAATAACAAAAGCATACAGGAACAAAAAACCAGGCGTGATACGTCTGATTTCCAGTGCAAGCAGGTAACGTGAAAAGGAACAAAGAATCTTTTGTCTGAAGGAACGATAAATCACAGTAAAAAGATGCCACATGGCCAAGAAAACAACCACCAGGTATAAGGAAGCTGAAGGAAAACAAAAAGTAGCTTGGATATACATTCCTGATAACACTTTCTACTTGCTGATAGCGCAGTGCTCACGTCTTGGATCTGTGAGACTCAGCTTCCCTGTGATGGGCATCTAAACTGGAATTTTTATACTCTACAACATTGTGTGTGCAATCAAACTTCCCCCTTTGTTAAATCTCTTGCAGTGTTTCCTAAACAGTCACTGTTAGTGATGTTTAGTCCAGTGTGCTGGGACTGAAAATTAATATTTGATTTGTTTTGGGGGTTTTCTTGGCTCTTTTTGTAACGTGTACTTGAGTGGCAGCGAAGGGCTCCTTCAGATGGGGTTTACATTTGGATCCCCAAAGGCATTTCTGAATTCTACCAGTTTGCTTATTGAGATTCATTCCAAAAACTTGCTGCATCTTAATTCTTAATTCTATTGAAATATTAAACCCCTCTCAGAATGAGCACACATTCTCTGATTTATTCAGTAGTGGCATTGCTGAAACAAGGAAATAAATACGACCAATTCTGCCGCTCCTGTGTATTGACACTTTTGCTTTGTCTCAGTTCACGTTGTAACTTTGTCCTCACTCAATGGTATTCTTTCAGGTCTATCACTCTGTTATCAAAAATCCCTGGTAATTGGGCTAATTTATGACCAGACTAGCTCTAACTCACACGACTTAACTACAGGCTCTGCCAGGGTAGCACTGGCAGGATTAGAAGGTCTGCTTTGTTTTGGTCTGCAGAAGACACATCTGTGTGTGTTAATTGGGAAATACCTTTTTATTCACCCAGCACTTCCAAATTGAGGGTCCTTTAAGTACTGACTTTCTGTCTCGATGAAGCTTTTCAACTGGTAAGGAATTAAACTTTTAAAAATCATATTTTTCTACGTATCATTCTGTTGTTTAAAAGAAACTTTTGTTATTGCTTGTGGCTTCATAATCCAGCATATGGATGCCTTGATTATTTAATAGATCATGGAATTGTTTGTGTTGGAAGGGACCTTAAAGCTCTTCCAGTTCCAGCCCCCTGTCACGGACAGGGACACCTTCCATTAGAACAGGTTGCTGCAAGCCCCTGTGTCCAACCTGGCCTTGAACACTGCCAGGGATGGGGCAGCCACAGCTTCTCTGGGCACCCTGTGCCAGCGCCTCAGCACCCTCACAGGGAAGAGCTTCTGCCTAAGAGCTCATCTGATTAACTGGAAGAATTCATGGTTCATGATGGTTCTAGGCTGAGAGGTATTTGCACTTACTGGTATGATCATGTATGTGGTTACTTGTATGATCAATGCACATCTTAGATGTTTTACTACAAGATTATATGCACCTTTTATGCGTGTTTTCAATTGTACATTCAATTATGAACAAAATTTATAGAAATGCTTCATAGGAAAATGCTGCCATTTAAACATTTGATGCCACTCCTTAATAATCAATGAAAGAATCGCAACTTTGGCCCTTTTACCACTACTGTCTTAGGGCAAGTTATGAGTTAGAATCCACGAGCGTGTATTGTCAACATTTACGGGAAGACTCAATATTTCAGCAGGTCTTTAATGCTTTTCAGAGATGGTTCTTTTCTTTTGTTACTTCTGAATGTTCAACCATGACAAAGTCGTAGAACACCTTTGGCTCTTGTGTGAGGGAAACCACCCATCCTTCTCCCATGTAGTAACATTGCTGAAAACTGGAAGAGCGAGGAAATACTTCCTTTGATACAGGAGTAAAATTGATTGCAGAAAACAAGTCTCTTCATTTTGTGTGCTTTGTTTCTCAAGCTACACTTAGTGCAATGCATGAAGGATCAGAAAGTGGAGTACAGTCAGTGCATTAGGTTGCATTTCAGGAACTGCTTTTCTGCTAAGGACCTGGACAGGTCTTGGGTCTCCAGTTAAAGAACAGGTAAGTTACATCCCAGTTGACCTTACTGAAAACACTGAGCTTTAAGGGGAGGTTGAAATGTGTTCCAGTGTCCTCTATTTTTGTTCTGGAAAACCTCATTTAGGCTGAAATCCTCCTGGCCTCTTTCGATTTGCAAGGGTTGAAACAGTGCAAACACCATTCTGTTTGTGCGATACAATATTTAGCCATCATGCAGATGTCTTCTCTCCTAATGGATGTGGATGGACTCCGCATGAATGTGAATGAACACAGAGAGAAAACTGAAGCTGCAGTTTGGTTGTGTTATTGTGTGTTTTACAACAGAACTGCTGCCAGCTGTGTGATGTCTCAAGTGTTTGACATCAGATGCAGTGCTGCCAGGGCCTGTATTTTGATCATTGGGTACCAATAAAAAGTTTCCTGTCTTTATCATCTTAAAATATCTTTGATGATAGAAAGCTGTCTATAGCCTCATGGCTTCTGGGTTTAGGGATGTTAATGTCTAAAACTGAGAAAAGAGTTGATGCCAGTGCCTTTTAAAGACATACAAATATAGAAAGTTATGTTAATGAAAAGCACATGAAGTTTGGCCATGCTGAGGAGCAAAGGATGGTGCAAAAATGACACGAGTGCTGAGAAAGGAAGAAGCATTATCACACCTCCTTGAGCAGAGCAACCCTGATCCAGCCAGTATTGCTTTAGTATGTGGTGCAATATCTGTTCTGCTCTGTGTGGGCTTTCCAGCTTGATTGTAGCAGTGTGGCCAGCCCTGTATCTTCTGCTCTCCTGGGTCCTGTAGATATGTCAGCAGCAATAAGCTGGAGGTGGCTGTGGTCAGCCTTTGTCAGTCATCTTTATCAGCATCTAAAGGGGCGCTCCAAGGATGATGGAGAGGGTCTGTAGTGATGGGACAGGGGGTGATGGGTTCAAACTGAAAGAGAGGAGATTTATGTTAGATACAAGGGAAAAGTTGTTCCCTGTGAGGATGCTGTGGTGCTGGCACAGGGTGCCCAGAGAAGCCATGGCTGCCCCATCCCTGGCAGTGCTCAAGGCCAGGTTGGACACAGGGGCTTGGAGCAAGCTGCTCTAGTGGAAGGTGTCCCTGCCCGTGGCAGGGGTTGGAGCTGGAAGAGCTTTAAGGTCCCTTCCAAGCCAAACCATCCTCTGATATGCTTCTGTGATGTTGAAGTGAAGAGCAGCTGAGAGCATTGGTCTGTTGCAGTGAGTTGAAACCAGCCCTGGCTTTTATGGAGCTGTTTGTGGTGACACTGGAAGGCTGGGAAGCCAGTGGTGGTAATCCTCCTGGGACAATAGGGTATCTGCAGAGACCTGTAGTATCTTCTACAGTGGGGTAGCATGTCCCACCTGGTGGTAGATAGCCTTTTTGGTGTTCTAGGGTGATAGTAAATTAGCAGTTAATGTCACATTACACCATCATTCCCTTCCCCAGGGTGCCTAATAACACCAGGTTCGATGTTAAACCCCTCAAAGCAACAGGGGTCCTTTGTTCACTTCAGACAACTTTATGATGTAGTGGTTTCAGTAGGGTTATCTTCATGGCACCAATGACTGAAAACCCTTGTGGTGGCACATTACAGGGCTTTTACTCCTGGCTGGAGGATACAGCTTTTAGGGCATGGAGATATAGGTGGCTGTGCTAGGGAGTGACTGTAGCTACCAAACTATCCAGATGAGTTCCTAAAATGTCTCCCTGCAGATGAACATCAGTTACAGGCAGCTTTATTCTATCCACCTTGTCGTGGAAGCTTCAAACAGCGCAGCAGGATGAAGCATCCCTCTGTGTACAGTAGGCATTAACTATTTTGTGAGGATATCTGAACTTTGCAAGTATTTCTCCATATGTACAGCTTTGTACTGGAAGAGGGTTGAATATTGACCTAATTTGTCTTTTAAAAGGACACAGAGTTTTACTGGAATACTTATGCTGTTGAACTAGACAAATGCAGGTACTATTCCTTTGGTAGCCAGTGCAGAAGGTTGATGTGCTCTAAGATTTACTGTGCATCACCTTAGCCATCATTCCCATAAGTATTAATTTTAACTCCACTAATAAGAAACTGAACAAAAGTGGAATTATGAGTTCAGTAGTATTCTATGAAAGGTCAGTTGTTAAAAAGGCAGAGTCTGACATTCTGTGAAAAAGGTGCCTTCATTAATCATCCTGATAGGATAGCAGAGGATATTCTTGACCAATACCCGTGAACCGCACTGTGTAATGCTTCGGGAAGGGATGCTTAATTCTCTGTATAAAAACAAGGATTAGGTGAATGAATGTGAAATGCCCATTTTTTTACTACTGTAACATTGCTATTTCCTCAGTTCAAATTCTAGAAAAACTAATGGGGGCTTCTTCTATTTCTCATTATTTTCCAAGTTTGTTAATTTTATAGAAGCATCTGTTACTATAGGACTAATATTTAAAACCTAGTTTCTAAGAATATAAAGGCACTAATACCAAACACCAATATTAATGTAATTTATTAAGTATTTATGACCTTTTTGAAGTGTTCTCTTATTATATTGTTTAAATGCACAGCTTTGTTTCACCATAATTCATCTCTGTAAATCCTGAATCATTACTCCTGTATGAACCTAAGTTTTAATTGCCGTGATGTTTTCCTCTGTGAAATTATTGCATGGAATTTGGTCTTGTTTTTTTTTCCTGGTCCACCACAGTGATGGCAATTTTAAAGTTAATACAAATTATATAAATTATTAAGTGCAGGCCTGGTGGAACATTAATCAGTAGAACATCTTTATTGTGACTGTTCCTGACAGATTATGTTCACCATGATGCCCATTAATGCACCGTATTGTAAGAGGCGATGTCCATTACAGAATCCCCTTTGTTACTGGTGTCAGGTCTAATTCAGGGCAGCAAATCTCAGTCCGAGCTGAATATGCTTTTGATATTTGGTGGAAAAAATCCTATTTTGGAGCTGAGGGGTCTCACCTGTTTAATTCTTTCAAAGTTATTAGTCTGTGGAGCCAATGCTGTAAAATGCAAAGTCTGCAATAGTCTGTCTTTGCCTTTAATGTCATAATTTTGCATAATGGCTGTTTGTGCTACATTGACTAGGTCCATGGATTGCTTAACATAAGTGATTACATTTTCCTTTGATTATAAACGCCCTCCATTAGAAATACTGTACCAAAACTTGTAAATGATTTGTTGTTTAAGCTTTCTACTTCATTAGCTGCAATATACACTTTACAAGAGTCATTGTCTAAGAGTTAGTAATATTTGTAATGAGCTGTATAATATGGGCCCTTTTACTAAATTTAAAAACAGATGGTATCTGTTAACAACAGTTTATCATGCAAATTGAACCCGAGCAACAACTCCTTTCAGTGGTTATGTTGCTGTAGGCCAAATCATGGTGTCTTGGTTATTTGATGTAGTGGCAAAAGGAAGCAATTGCTGTTTGAGGCAGATGCAAACTAACCGCGGTCAAACCTCCCCGAGAAGTAGAAATTCAACCCTCCTTCTCTCTATGGAAAGCTTTAGTTTTTCTTTCAAGCCTTTAACACACCCTTTGATATTTAGTTTCGAGATTTGTCAGTTTTGCACCTCATTGCAGATTTTATAGTTACATCCTTGTGATTTTTCTCATTTAAGTTACGAAGCAGCTGTGAATGAGAATTTCCCTTCTGTGAGGACCTGCACATATTGATCTGAACAAGTGAAAAGATCAGAGGATGTAATACACACATTTTTCTTCCAACTTTGAAAATGAAAGGAAAATTGGACCATATTAAATCAGCAGTCTTGAAATTGTACTATCAAAAGAATCCTCTTACACTGTATATTTGTTGCTAATCCTGCATGGGGAAGACTTGAACATTGAACTAGAGTCCCCTTTTGTAATGCTGGTTTTCCCCCTCAAACTCAAAAAGGGATGGAGTCTTCATTAGGGGCTGTAGTGAGAGGACAAGGAGTAACGGGTTCAAACTTAAACAGGGAAAGTTTAGATTGGATATAAGGAAGAAATTCTTTACTGTGAGGGTGGTGAGGCACTGGAATGGGTTGCCCAGGGAAGTTGTGAATGCTCCATCACTGGCGGTGTTCAAGGCTGGGTTGGACAGAGCCTTGGATGGCATGGTTTAGTGGGAGGTGTCCCTGCCCATGGCAGGGGGCTGGAACTGGATGGTCTTAAGGTCCTTTCCAACCCTAACTGTTCTATGATTCTGTGATTCTAACTCTACAAAATCAATGTGTTTTAATTCAAGGCTTTTGGAGTGCTCGAACTTCTGCTCTTAGAAGAATACAGGTTTAGTTTTATATTTCAGTGTGCTGGAGTTAATGCTAAAAATAGGCAAAATCTGATCATTTGTCCTGTGGTTTGTACATTTTTTTCCTATGCTGTTGATGACCAGGAGGTGATATGTGATGGGAACCAGGGAAGACAGAATGTGCCTTTTGGTTTTGTCAAAGGAAATGCTTGATAATCCCAGCAAGGACAGCTAATTCAAGCCAGGATCATTCCCATGTGGAGAGGAGCATGGTGGGTAGGGAGCTACGTTGTGGTTGGACCATGAGGAGCCTTCTGTCTGCTATAGAGAGGAATTTTTCTAAACCCAGCATGTTGTGAAGGCTGGAGATGATCGCAGGGAAGATGCTATGAAGAGGAGGTTCAGGTTTTCCCTGTTCTTTGCATGTCGCTTCAGGGTTTATTGTTTGGTTGGGTTTTTTCCATATAATAGGCAATCTCCTCCAGGGATGTTGCAGTGCAAGGCTCAGAAATAGCAGTCCTGCTCTATCGCTAAGCTTCCTAGGGGCATAGTCAGTGAGAACACCAATACGTGCTTGAGCTTATTGCAGTGTTATAGCAGAATGGCATGCGAACATCCAGTTTTCACATAATCCTGGAATGGTTTGGGTTGAAGCATGCCTTAAAGCTCATCCAGCTCCAACCCCTGCCATGGGCAGGGACACCTTCCACTAGAGCAGCTTGCTCCAAGCCCCTGTGTCCAACCTGGCCTTGAACACTGCCAGGGATGGGGCAGCCACAGCTTCTCTGGGCACCCTGTGCCAGTGCCTCAGCACCCTCACAGGGAAGAGCTTCTGCCTAAGAGCTCATCTCAGCCTCCCCTCTGGCAGGTTAAAGCCCCTTGTTCTGTCCCTACCTGCCGTTGCAGTTTTCCTTTACCGAGCAACAAGTTGGGTGCTTGTCATTAAATGGCACTAAAGCCTTTCTACTTGTAAGTTCTGTATGCACAGCTCCCATACGGAAGGTACTTTGGTTGGTGCCCATGTTGGAGCACACCTTTCTTGGTGAGCTCTGCAGACTGCAGTGTCCTATTTTTAGCTGTGCAGCCTGAGCTGTGCTATTCTAAATCTTGGCCTGTGAAAGGACTAAAGGCCATGGTACTGTGGTTCTTTAAATTCATTTATCTTAGTGCTGTAGCTCTCAGCTGTAATGTTGCTTTCAAATGTGAGCCTAATGATCAGACTTTTCCCGTCACCCCCCAGTAGTACTTGTATGCTTCCCAGCCTAGTCTCCTTCCACTGTAACTAGGTTAAAAATCATCTTCCCCTTCAACACTGTTATTCCAGAAGCAGTGCCTAGGAGATCATGGTGCTGGGTTACCCCAGTGTGGTAGTTGATGGACAAAGCAGATGGGTGGCTGTGTTCCAGATGTGTGGGTTGTTCCAGATGTGTGAGCATAAAGGAGCTGAACAGGAGAGCATAAACTCCAGCTGACCTCCCTGGATTGAGATTGTGCTATACTGTGCCTGATGTATGCTTAAGGAATTCCTAGTGGTATTCCTTGATCCTACCCTTTAATAATGATATTCTCTACTTTTGCAGTTCTAGAAGAAACAACTGATTTCTTGAGGTGGTTCTGTGCAGCTTGGCTGAGGGATGAGGCAAGTCCTTTCAGTCAGGGCATGACTTGGTGCCTTAGGAGCAGCTCTCAAAGAGAGCTTACAGAAGTGGACTATGGACTGTAGAAGATGCTCTCCTGGACGTGGAGCAGGAAGTCAAGCTATGGAGTGTTGAGTGTTGAGCTATGAGGAAAGCAATGAAGCCCTTCCACCTCTGGGCTCAGTTTAGTCTCTTCAGGTATGAAAATACCTCAATCCCTTCCAACATGCATGGTGAGAGGGCCCCAACCTCTGGGCCACTGCAGAGCGTTCCTGACCCATGTGGAGCACTTCTCTATCGAATCACTTGTCAAATGGCAGTGGTTTGTCTGCCCGCCTTTTGGAGATAGACTGTTTTTACTTGCGGTGCACATGGACTAACACCACTGAAACACCTCAGCACCATCTCTCTGAGGATAATAGCATTTTAAGTGAGAAGAAGCAAAAACCCCTATTTCCCATGATGGAGCAGGAGTGAATCAAGTCACCTCTTGGCTTGAGTTTCCATCTGCTGAGAGCCCTGAGAAGGCCAACTGCAAGTCCGGTGTGTTGATGGCTGAGGGACAGGTCTCCATGCACTGTGGTGGTGCTCTCTGGTCATCCACTGGGTCTGTTTAATGTTAGGTCAGCCTTTACTTTGGGAAGGTTTTAAAACTAGAGCCCTGCATCACTAGGGCTTTGTTTTAGGTTAACCCAAGGCTAGCAATGACTAGAGCTAGTGACTAAATGATGGTTATTTGGTAGCTTATATAATTTATGGACCAAATTAGTTTTCCAGTTTGCAGACGTTCCTGCCCAGCAGGGACTCTGAAATGCCATCAGATTCTGCAGAGGTGGTGGGAGCTCCTCAGGGCCAGGTTGGATGGGGCTTGGAGCAATCTGCTGTAGTGGAAGGTGTCCCTGCCTGTGGCTTGGGGTTGGAACTGGGTGAGCTGTAAGGTTCCTTCAACCTAGCTCAGTCTGCGATTAAGATGATTTGCCTGGATCAAGTGATGGATCATAGAATACCGGGTTGGAAGGGACCTCAAGGATGATCTGGTCCAACCTTTCTTTATGTGTTTTTTTCTTCTATGCTTTCTCTACTTCTCTTTGTTTACTCAGCCTCTTGGAATGGCCTTTTTGTTTTGCCTCATCTATTGTGATTTGGCCAAGTTTTGTATTTTATGGTGGTTCTCAGCCCTTTGTGGTTGGCTTATGCCATCGAGTCCCCTTCCTCCCCTGCAGCCACGGCAGGTGATGAGGGGTGAGATGGAGGCTGCTGGTTTATTCCAGTCATCCATGAGTCAGAAGGATTTAGGCTCTCGTAGGAGGGATGGTGCTTCTGAAGTAGTGGTAGTGGAACCGAATGGTTAATTTTGGATGCGACATGAACAACTGGGGCAATCCCTGCTCTCAGCACTGACGTTTTGGAGAACATTTTGCGTTGCCTTGCATTCTGTTTGCCAAAGCAAATACAAAGGTACATGTTGTGGGTGCTGTGTTCCTGTTGTGCCCCCCAAAACTGGAGGAGTATCTCTTGTACAAAACGAGGAGAGGGACAGTCTCCCTGCTGTAAAGTCACAAACCAGGCAGCCCTATTCAGTGAATAAAAATGGGAAATACATTGAAGTCTAGATACAGTATCTTTGTAGTAATAAAAGCAGTAGTACAGATTTACTGGTGAAGGAGTTTTAACTGTAATACTGTGGAATAGTAGGTTATTTTGTGTTCAAGAGCTACATTTATCACAAAAATGATGATATACAAATCACTTCCATATCACAAAATGTTCTTGGTCAAAATTGGCTTGAGGCAAGTGATATCTTCGAGTAAACAGTATATGAAGACCATATCTTAAAATGATAGATCACCTAATTTTGTTCTGACAGAGGTTTTTGCCGCAACAAACATCTGTCACTGAAATACCAATTCAGAGATATGGAAGCCAAATTGTGGAGGTTTTCTAGTGTTTGTCGCTCCTAACTTAAGAACACCACTGTTAGTTCTGTAGATATTTGAAGATAAGTCAGCAGCTTGTGGTTTAAACACCTTAAAGTATTCAGTTATGTATTTTTGAGAGACACAAGGACCTTTAAATTGCAGATTAGCAGCTTCTTAGAAGTGCTGTGCATTGATTCGGGGGAGTAAATGGAGAGCGCGTGTGTTGCTGATGCTGCATAGAAATCCTATGTTCTTAACATGTAGCTGCTGTTGCATAGGAGAGTTGGAGAATATTGGATGAACTGAGTTTGCTGTTATAAGCTGTATGTTTAGGACAATTACATAGACAGTTGATGTAAAATACTGAGGCATCATTGCCGTTTTGGTGGGGTCAGTGTGGGGCTGGCAGCAGCACTGTTGAAAACCAGATTGCCTCGTATAGGGTATTTATTCCTGCTTTTCAGGGGGATGCAGTTCTCCAGGACTGTGTCTTTAGGGAAATTGTGCCCTATATGGAGCTTGTTAGGACCTGCAGGAGAGATGAATCTGTTACTGCAGAGGGTGTGAGTACTAAACACTTGTGATCTGCCCTTTGAAATCAAATTTCTGACCCTGCTCTACTGCTGAATATAAAAGAAGCTTCAGAAATTGTAATTTTGTCTCAAGCATTTAGAGCTGTGATTACATTTTACTTGGTTGATAGGTGCTGGGGGTATAAATGCAGTCAAAATATAAATATCTATTGAATATATCTATCTATTTCAACACTAGTGGTTATTTATATGGGTGTATAGCTAGCACCTCACAAACTCAGGAAAACAATGCAAATGCACTACTGAAATGAGTTTTTAAATCTAGTTGCTGTTGACTTGTGGTAGGAAAATGAAGTTTGGCTGCAAACTACCAACGTTCTGTGTTATTTTGCAGGCAGGATTAAATGGCGAATACCGGGTCCTTGGAGGAGAAGAGCAGTTAACTAAGTCATGCGATTACGGTCAAGTTATTATTAGACATCTCATATTGTAGCCTAAATGTTTTCAGCACTATTGATGTTTCTTTAACTTGCTGCTAAACAAGAATGTCTCTACCAGTGCAATTGCTTAGGCCCCATTTAAATACATACTGGCCTTGGCGCAGGGAACCTTCTTCAGTATTAAAATGCAAATAGGCAAATACATTACTTGTGGTACTTCAGTTGTTTATTCCTTTTAAATGGTGCTGTGATGAAATGTGAAGTCTGAAAGGTTTGTAAGAGCTTTGTTTGTGCCTCAAATATACATTTTAAGTTACGTTTCTTGAAGTAAAACTGTTTTACTTAAATTTCTCTGGCTGAACATCATGTGAAAGTGGAAGCCCAATTTGAGCTAAGAAAACTATAGAGAATAAGCAAGTGAGACCCAGGAGATGAGTTTTCTTACCTGATTTATCAGGCCTCATAATTACTTAATGCTTTTTTCTGCATTATTTTATATGCACTCTTCAAGATTATATGCCCTTGATTTTGGGGATGTACTAGTCTGAACTCATAGAGTCCTAGAATATTTTGGGTTGGAGGGGACCTTCAGAGCTCATCTACTCCCACCCCCCTGCAATGAGCGGGGGTTTTCTTCAACCTAGACCAGGTTGCTCAGAACCACATCCAGCCTGGCCTTGAATGTCTCTAGGGACCACAATAGCAAAGCAATAGTAACCACTCAGTGAATTCAAGGTGTTGTAAAAATCACTGGTAGTTACTAGTAGCAATTCTGGAGAGATTAATAATCAGAATAATGTGTGTCAGAAGATCTTGTGCAAGAAATAAGTATTTTTCTTTGTGTTACAGGTAATCTAAAGCATATTTAGAAGTCAGCTCACGTAGTATAGTATATAGTATAATATAGTATACGCTATATATACATATATATACACTGTATACTGTATATAATATGTGTATATAATATATACACATTCATACAATGTGTATTGTATGAATACATGCATTCATATAATATGCATAGTATACATATGCACATTATGTATACATAATATATACACAGGTATGTATAGATATTATATAGCGTATGTATATATACACACCTGTATAATATGTATATGCATTTATATACTTTAAATGCATATGTAAGCTATATATGCATAATTTAGTATATAGCATGATTAGGTGTTGTACGTTACTGTTCAAGAGTTTTGAAACTTGAATTTCTATTTTGGTGGAAGATGTAACCAGAAATTAGGGAATTATTATTTTTGCTATTTCCCCATAGCTTTCTGATGGTCATCTCTTTCGGCTGAATGCCACCAGCTGCTTTAATTCCAGGTAATGTTTTAGGACGTGCTTCATTTGGACCTAAAGCTGACAAACTGTTTATCAGGCTTCCCTATATGATATTGACGAAGATGGTTCAGTTACGTATCATGAGGTGCAAATTTAAATGTGGGGAACTTTATCTCCTTTGCTCCATCAGGAAGGTTGATATCCCTGTTCCACTGGTGATGGAGCCGGGAGGGCGGAAGTGGGGTGGACCTGCCTGCCACGCATGCGTCCACACTGGGAATGGCAATGGGAATGCAGCGGTTGGATTTTCCTCCCGTTGCCAGGTGAAAACCATCAGTCCTGGGATCAGACTGTGCTGCGAGTGCTGTGGGCTCCGGGGAAGGGAGGAAAGGGTTAAGGAATTCATAAAAAAATGAAGGATCCTAATATTAAAGTGGGGGGAAAATGTGGGTGAATGACATATTTTTTACACACCTCAACTGTCAACATTTCTAATCAAATCATCTAGCCTTCTTGCTTCTTAAATGATACAAGCAATATTTCCTGTAATAAACACCCCTAAGTCTAATGAGAGGCCCTAAGGCAACTTCAAATGTATGAATTCATTATAATTGAACAACATAATCTGCAGGGCAAAGATGCCTGCTCCCCAGTCTGTTAACTTCACCCGGCTTGGGTGTTCTATGAAAAATGTTCTACATTTTGTTTACAATGTATTGCTGCTATTTGAAGTATTGTATGTTCCTGTAGTACATAAGATGGGGACGCATAATGGAGGGAAAATCAAGGAGGCAATCTTTCATTTTGTTCTTGTATGAAAAATTCAAAAGACTGCAAACTCACCCAGAGAAATTTTGCAAGCATATTATTTTCCGATGTTTCGATCAATTTGTCTGTCAGCCATGCTGAGAGGTGGAAGGGGCCAGCAAAAGCAATTTAGCTTGTGAGGTCCAAAATAGAAATGTTTTAGGAAACCTTGTCACACGTTGGCTTTTCATATGAGAACCACCGTGGTTTTTATTTGCTAGTCATATTATGAGGAGAAATTGGTATCAATCACCTAAATCACCTCTGAGTATCTGATAGAACTGTTACTTTTGTGCATATAAATAAGTGTGGGGGGGGGATATTTAAATGAAGCTTTTAAAGCAGAGCAAAACCTTTGGGTAGACAACAGGCTCCATTTAAAGATGATCTTGTGCATTTTAATTGATAGGACCCAAGTGACATCGTATGGAATTGTCTCGCATGCGAACATATTGACCTCTCCCTGCCTTTAATTAAGCTCTGATTGCTTTGTGATAAGTTTGCTGGGGATTGATAGGTGTGCCAGCCTGTGTGTGTGCGGCTGTGTAAGGCAGCATATGTGCAGGAGGGAGAGGGGAATTCTCTTATTTGGAGGCTTCCCATTTGTTTGTATGATAAATAGAGCTCCTGTTGCTAGTGAGCCTGTGCTGGTGCAGCTGCAAACTGCAAGTTTGGTGGCAAACAGCAGATTGTGTTCAGCCTCCATCCACTGGGCTTCGCTGGCACTGTAATGTTGCTGTTGGACAAGATGATGCAGAGGAAGTTCATTTAGGGCGGTTGGTGCAACTTTAATTTTGGTGAACTAGAATGATGTGTAAAACCGGTAATAATTCCGTGTTAAATAGTTTATCATTAACCCACTGTGAAGCTGAAAGACATCAGAACTTTTACCTTTGTTTTAGTGGCTTCTGGTTTTATGTATATATATATATGTGTGTGCCTGTGCCTGAGTGTATCTATAGGGACAAACACAGGCACAGAAGCATAAAGGTTTGCCAGTATTGCTGACTGCAAACGTGAACAGTCTTTTTGAAGTGGAAGATGGTGAAAAGCAAAGAACAGCACTAGTGTTGCAGGGCAAAGAGAGGTTTCTGTTTGTCAGTCTGCTTCATACTCCTTTCTTGTCCTGGAGCCCATCTGCTGTCACCTACAGGACTGGGAAGGTGTTTTCCACAGACCTGTGAGTCTGTGAGCCATCAAAGGCATGTGGTTGGCCAGGTGAACGCAGGACATCAGTGAGCTTTACACCAAAGCAAATCGAGGACTGGGCGCTCTGAGTGCCCTCATTTCAGAAGTGACTCAGATAATGCAGGAAAAGGAAACTGTGTAGTTGGCTGTTGAGGGCGTTGCATTGGGTTGGCCATGAGGGGAGCACGACAAAAATAGAGGCAATAGGAGAGCTGTGTCGAGTAAGAGGTTTTGGGAGAAGCTATGGAGATCTTTTTGGGGGTGATCGGGTGTTTAGAGTAGGGTGAAGGAGTGCGGGTTTGTCAGTATTGTATTGTGTGAACAAGTGAATGTAAGGACTTTGGAGCGAGACTTTTACAAGTGCACGCAGGACAGGCCAAGGGGAATGGCTTTAACCTGCCAGAGGGGAGATTGAGATGAGCTCTTAGGCAGAAGCTCTTCCCTGTGAGGGTGCTGAGGCGCTGGCACAGGGTGCCCAGAGAAGCTGTGGCTGCCCCATCCCTGGCAGTGCTCAAGGCCAGGTTGGACACAGGGGCTTGGAGCAAGCTGCTCTAGTGGAAGGTGTCCCTGCCTGTGGCAGGGGTTGGAGCTGGATGAGCTATAAGATCCCTTCCAACGCAAACCATGATTTAGGGAAGTTATTTTACTTTTATTCTAGCATTTACAATGAGTAACAAGGGATGAGTCAGAATTTTCTCTGAACCGGGTGAATCATCAGTGTCCCTTGCAAAAGACAAACTCGTTGTGCACTTCTTAATGGAAGAAATCATCTGCTTTGTTGCTGTTGTTAATGACAAGAACAACGCTGGCTGCTGTCAGGCCCTCTGACACTTGTGTAAGACAGACAGTACAAGTCCTAGTTAATGGCTTAGCTTTTCAGTTTCATATCTCAGATCATCTCATCAGCTGCTGGTTGTTTGTAGCCCTGTTTATAGTCTCAAGCTCTGTAGCCTGCTGCTATCTGTATCCTTCGTTTTTAGCTACCTCTGGAGGAGACCCTTCATGTCAATGGCTCTCATGACTGTGTGGTAGAGATTGCTGAGAAATCCCCCAATTATACTCTTCTCTTCTGATCAGAGGCTTGTACCCTTAGGGATAAAGACAGCCCATCTCCTCCCTTTGTCTTTCATTTTCCCAAGAGGAAAGACTTCTGCTGTTCCCTTTGAGAAACTCTGCTGTGGCTTAGCAGATCTGTGCCATGCCGCCACTGTTCACAGATGCAGTGATTTTGTGCTATCATTCCTAACTCTTTTATATTGCCTAAATAATACTCCTTGAACTATTCAGTGGTTCTATAATTGGAAATTATGCATTTTGAGAGATATTAAATGGCTTAATTATCACGTTTACCTACCATTTGCTAGCGTTGCGTGCTGCACGTCACATCATGTTAAGCTGGTACCTTCATTTAGTTTTCTCTTAAATCAGGTCTCCGCTTTGATTATCTTTGCCCTGTAAACTCTAGAAATTGGAGTTATTCAGAAAAGTCAAATAAATGGATCACTTCAGCCCAAAATTCCATGATATTCCAGCTGCTCCAGCCAATGAGCTGGCTTCATTTGGAGCTCGGCTCAAATGCCTCTATACAAATGCCCGTAGCATGGGGAAGAAACAAGAGGAATTAGAGATGTGTGCACGTCTACAGGGGTATGATATCATAGGCATCACAGAAACATGGTGGGATGGCTCCTATGACTGGTGTGTTGGAATGGAAGGTTACGGGATCTTTAGGAAAGACAGGCCCGGTAGGTGGGGAGGGGGGGTTGTTATTTATGTTTGGGATAGGCTGGAGAGTATGGAACTCTGTCTGGGGACAGGTGAGCAGTCGACAGAGAGTTTGTGGGTCAGGGTTAAAGGGAGAACAGCGATGGGTGATGTTATTGTGGGGATCTGTTACAGACCGCCTGACCAAGGGGACTTGCTGGACGAAGCGCTCCATAGGCAGATAGGAGCAGCCTCACGCTCGCAGGCCCTTGTTCTCATGGGAGACTTCAACCACCCTGATATCTGTTGGAGGGATGGTACGGCCCGGCACAAGCAATCCAGAAGGTTCCTCGATTGTGTGGAAGACAACTTCCTTCTGCAAGTAATAGAGGAGCCGACAAGGAGAGGTGCCATGCTTGACCTCGTCCTCACCAACAGGGAAGGGCTGGTTGGGAATGTGACGCTCCAGGGCAGCCTTGATTGCAGCGATCATGAGATGGTTGAATTCGAGATCCTCAGGACAGTGAGAAGAGCGTGCAGCAAGCTCACTGCCCTGGACTTCAAGAGAGCAGACTTTGGCCTCTTCAGGAACCTGCTCAGTAAGGTTCCATGGGATACAGCCCTAGAGGGCAGGGGGGCCCAAGACTGTTGGTTGATATTCAAGGCTCACCTGCTGCAAGCTCAGGAGCGATGCATCCCAACTAGAAGGAAGTTCAGCAGGAGGGCCAGGAGACCTCCTTGGATGGATAAGGATCTGCTGAGCAAAATTCGAAGGAAAAAAGAGGCTTATAAAAGGTGGAAGCAAGGACAGGTGGCCTGAGAAGAATACAGGGATGTTGTCCGGGAAGCTAGGGACCAGGTTAGGAAAGCTAAGGCCCACTTAGAATTAAACTTGGCTAGGGATGTTAAGGATAACAGGAAGGGATTTTATAGGTACATTGCAAATAAAAGACAGGTTAGGGACACCGTGGGCCCTCTCCAGAAGCTATCGGGAGAACTGGCTACCCTGGATTTGGAGAAGGCTGAGGTTCTTAATGACTTCTTTGCCTCAGTCTTCACTGGCAAATGCTCTGACCACACCACCCAAGTCTTGGAAGGCAGACACACAGGGACTGTGAGAACGAAGACCTTGGGCCTCCTGTATGAAGATAGGCTGAGAGAGTTGGGGCTGTTCAGCCTGGAGAAGAGAAGGCTGCGTGGAGACCTCATAGCAGCCTTCCAATATCTGAAGGGGGCCTATAGGGATGCTGGGGAGGGACTCTTCATTAGGGACTGCAGTGAGAGGACAAGGGGTAACGGGTTCAAACTTAAACAGGGGAAGTTTAGACTGGATCTGAGGAAGAAATTCTTTACTGTGAGGGTGGTGAGGCCCTGGAATGGATTGCCCAGGGAAGCTGTGAATGCTCCATTGCTGGCAGTGTTCAAGGCCAGGTTGGACATAGCCTTGGATGGCATGGTTTAGTGGGAGGTGTCCCTGCCCATGGCAGGGGGTTGGAACTCGATGATCTTGAGGTCCTTTCCAACCCTGACTATTCTGTGATTCTAAGGTAGTGGAAAAAGATGTACTTCATTAGCCAAATATGATGGTCTTTGGTTTGGAAAGATTAAATTCAAGATGATTTGTTAGGGAGGTCTGTGTACTTATTTGTAGTTTGTGTCGTGGGTGGGGATCTACTGCTATTGTGATAAATGTATATACTTCAAAATAGGTTGGCTGTATTTTTCCTATTCCGAGCACACAGATGTGAGTGTTGCAGTGGGAACAGAAGTTTCAGTGCTTTTAATGTTCTTTGTATTGTGCTTTAGAACAGTTTTGCTTTGGAGTTGAACATTACTCTAACAAATCAATACATTTTTTTCTGTAGACCTTCAGTTTTGGAATACTTTTGCTTTTCTTTGCATTTTTCTAGTTATTTATTATTTTCTTGTCTCTTTACACCTCTGGTATTAGAAATCTGAACATCTCGGAATTCAGAAGTGGAAAATGGCCTCTAGGTTTTCTGATACCTTAAGCGTCATCTGAAGTATCTTTGGGGTTTTCCTACTTGTCTATTAAAGCTACTGATGTGTCTTGAGAGCCTTTCACCCATCCCATTTTGTAGCATGATCAAACTGGTCTTTAGACTTTGCTCATGAAGGAAAACCAATAATAGAAACTTGATGGGGAAAGGCCTTTTGGAGGAACTTTTGCTTTAAGAAACTCTGTAATCTAAAACAGTGTCTTCAGCAGGTTTTTAGGTTTTGCTGTATCACCTAAGTACTTAAGTATTGCTTATGTAAATGAGTATTTGGTCTGTGAATGTTGTATCTCTGTGTACATCTCATATAGACACGGAAATACTTTAAGAACTACATGGCTAATAAGAATTAACACTGGCCTCTAAGAACGTGAGAGAGCAGATATTTGGATGGAAATGTAAAGCTGACAGTTACAGTTATCTAGAATTGAAGGCAGGGACTTGATCATCAACTTTACTCTTGCTTAGGGTAAAACACAGATGTGTCCGTTCTGTACACCCTGCTCCCAAGGGAGAAAAGGAAACAGCCTTGAGCTGCACCAGGGGAGGTTTAGACTGGAGATGAGGACCAATTCCTTCCCCAGAGGGTGCTCAGGCATTGGAACAGGCTGCCCAGGGCAGTGCTGGAGTCACCATCCCTGCAAGTGTTCAAAAACCATATAGATGAGGCCCTCAGTGCCATGGGTTAGTGGTGGCCTTGGCAGTGCTGGAGTAAAGGTTGGGCTTGATGACCTTAAAGGTCTTTTCCAAGCCAGTTGATTCGATGATTCTATGAATATTAAATGTTAAAATATTGAATACTTCTCAATTTGTAATTGGGGAGCAACAAAACTGTGCTTTTCTGTCTCCACCGCCTGGCAGGAAGGATGCATTTTTCTGCCCAGTATTGAGCTCAGTGAAGCTCAAATTTCCCTTTTCTGTGCATGATTTTTATTATTTAATATTTTTTTTTCTAGATTTTGTTTTGTTTTTACAAAATATTGGTTTATTGAGAGATGTGTTACCCTCAATTGACATATTGACATTTCCAGGAACTGTGGTTATTGTTTGGAGAAATACAATCCTACACTGACAGATTCCTATCATTATTTGGAACCGTTGCTGAGGGTTAGTGAGACAAGTCTCATAAATAATGAAAGTGAATCATATTGGGGAGAACAGCAGCGAGAAACGGCGAGTGCAGTGCTGACACCAGATCATTTCTGCTTGGCCATGACATCATGTGGTGTCAATGTCCTGCGTTACAACAGGGGCATCAACTTCCCGTACTGAAACCCTATTATGTAGTTGGTAATTAACTTGTAGCACTAACTACTTATTGGAGTAATTAGAAGTAATAACTTTATAGTAATAGTATAGCAATAACTCTATGCGCTTTGCTCCCAGCCGCCTCGATGTCTTGCTGGAGCAGCACACACGGATGCTCTGGCCGTGTAAGAAACACACTCGAACATGGAATATTTCTTACACAGACTTACATTCTGGCAACCTAAATGTATTTTTTTCCTCCGTAGTTTTGCAGACTTTATTATTTGACAGCTGTGGAAGCAGTTTCACACTGGACTGCATCTGATTTGCAGTTTTACACTGAGCAATTGGCAGCGAAGGTTAAAATGGGAAACGGGGCTGGTTTTGGAGGAGTTGCATAAGGGAAAAACTTGTCAACCTAACTATGGCTTGTCCTGGTTTTGGGATGTGGGTCTCGAGTTAGCAGAGAGCTCTAATTGACCTCCTGTTAAAATAAGTTAAATCATTTCATGTACTCCAAGGTAACAAATTTCTGCCTGCTATTATTTCTGGAGGCAGGGAAGTTGACTATCAAATGCCCTTTGCGTGCCAGAAATGTGATTCCATTATTATTTAACCTTATTCCTACACTGATGATGCCCCTGTATATGCTGTGAAAATGCCAGACTTGAAGAGAGGCTAACATACATTGCCATAATTATTTTAATGAGAGGGAGTGGAGAAGACTCTTCTCTGCCATCTGTCAACAGAAAGCAGTCATATCACATGCTAGACTTTGTTCACGTATAAATTGTTCTTCAGTACTGAATACTGAATCCTCCATTACTCCTTCTAGGTCAACAGCATTTATAAACTTCCCTGGTCCTCTATGAAGTCTACAAATCATTACTCCAAAGGCGCTCATTAATTTTGAGCTCTCCCATATCTAAACTGGAAACTTCCAGCACGTTATTTGCTGCGTCGTTCCTCCTCAGCGTTGTACGTGCAGAGGGGACAAATGGGTTGCGGGAGCACGTGTGCCACTTCTGAACGTGAAAATCCCCTAATCAATACTCCAGAAAACGTTGAGGGTTCTTTTGGTTTGATTTAATTTGTTTCTCACGGGGGGGTTTGTATTTAAAAACGAAAAACCCGTGTAATGCATTTTGCCGGCAGGTGGTTGGAAAACCTGAGGGAAAGGAGGATTGGCAGGTTTTGTGGTTTTCCGTACGATTATTCTCTTGACTGTTTTTACTATTACTTTAGTGGCAAGGAATTTGTTTCATACAAAATTACTACAAGTCAGCAGTTTTGCCCACCAACGTAATAGCTGCCTTGATGATGCTGTGATCTTGCCAATGTAAGACCCCATCATACCTCACTTGACTTTCCTAATGTGCTTAATAAATAGCTGGAATTAAAATGAAAGAGTAACATTTTCTGGCTGTGGCAGTGCTTTATGATGGCCTTTATTTACATTATCCTTCAACAGGGGTTGGAACTAGATGATCTTTATAAGATCCCATCCAAAACAAAACCTTTCTGTGATCTGCCCCTCAGTAGCCTGCTCTATTTAGTGCATTGAGATGGTACCGGTGAGGACTTGGATTTGCTTTAGCTCTGCTCCAAAGCATAGGAATCATGGAATCGTAGAATAGTTTGGTTGAAGGGACTTTAAAGCTCACCCAGTTCCAACCTCCTGCCATGGGAGGGACACCTTCCACTGGACCAGGTTGCTCCAAGCCCCTGTGTCCAACCTGGCCTTGAGCACTGCCAGGGATGGGGCAGCCACAGCTTCTCTGGGCACCCTGTGCCAGCGCCTCAGCACCCTCACAGGGAAGAGCTTCTGCCTAAGAGCTCATCTCAGTCTCCCCTCTGGCAGGTTAAAGCCATTCCCTTTGGCCTGTCCCTCCATCCCTTGTCCAAAGCCCCTCTCCAGGTTTTGTCACTTTTGAAACTACGTTTTCATGTATTTTTTCCATTCTCCTGCTGTTTGTGTTTGTAATGAGTCTGTGACACTTGGAAGCGAACTTGATTTGCATTTGGAGAAGTTATGATATTGATGCATCTCAAAATACTCACCCAGGCAAAGAGCAGTTGATATTTATCGGAAGCTTCAAGTTACTGTGTACAGCATTAAAAAAGTAATATAAAACAACCCAAGGAAACGAAAGTTTTATTGGTTTGGTTTTGGTAAGTCTGTGAGAAGATTGGAAAAATGAAACTCCCACTAATCATGAGCTGGAATATGGTAGGAAAGAATTAAACTTTGTGAAACATATGGAAAAAATGCTTATTTCTCAAAGTCTTTGGTTTAAAATTTACCTTATTTAACCACAGTCTAAAACATAACAAATGTCATGTTATTGTAATATAAATCCCAATTAGCATGAGCTGCTTTGAGCATTCCCGTTGTGTTCTCATGGGTGCTGCAGTTTGAAAACCAGGGAATAGTGACCTGGGTGGTTATTTTTTCATCTCTCTGCTTTTGAGAAGTGAATCTTTTCCTTTACGTTCCCTGCTCAGCCACCACAAATCAGCCTCTTCATAGACTGTGTGATATTAATCTCCATGGGGTGGACACCTCTATGCAGGTGCTAAAGCTCTCCCCCTCCTCCAGTTATTTCAGCTTTTAATCTCGCTTCCTTTGATTTATTTACTTATGTCATGTGTAATGCGTCTGGCTTCTTGCCCTCGCTCTGCTTTCCCTCTTGTATACATTGGATGCGTTCTTGCTGTTTCATTGTTGTCTTCACCTCTTGCTTTTCTTCCTTGGGACATGCTTGTATGATATTGTGTTCTCTGGTGATGAATTTCCTGCAGTTTGCTTACTCTTGTTTAACTTTCTGTTGGAATATTACACAAATTGCTTTTGGTGTTTGCTTCAGTTGAAACATATGAATCAAAATAACAGGGCTTGGGATACAGGAAAACACGGGCTGTGGTGTGGTGGTTCCTTTAGTTTGTTCAATTTCCCTCATCACATCATCTTTGTCCTGCAGCCTCCTCTGACTGTTGGTACTCAGTCCTCCTGCCCCCTGCAACGGGCTGTTGGGACCCTTATTTGCTCTGGGAATAGAAGATTTTGATGGAGGAAAGGGCAAAATGAGATTTGATAAGACAAATTCATGGACTTTGTCACTAAATGGCAAAATATACAGCATCTTTGGCAGAGCTGAGATGTTTATGCAGGTAATGATGTGTGCAGTTATGTTCAATGCAGTATAATCCCTGTGCTATAGAGAACGAGCACCCACTGTGTTGCTGAGGATTGAAAAGGCATTTAGGGGTGGTATGGAGGGGCTGTAACACAGTCATTGGTCATGGAGCTTGTCTTGTGTTCCTGAAGTGTTTGGTAGGGGCAGTAGTCAGAAGGGACACCAGATCGGGGGGGGGGCACGTGTCTGGTCAGACTCTGATGCTCTTATTGAGGTTTGGTGACCTCTCACATCAAAGCTTAATCATAGAAGCATAGAATCCCAGACTGGTTTGGGTTGGAAGCGACCTTAAAGCTCATCCAGTTCAGTACCCTGCCATGGGCAGGGACACCTTCAGCTAGAACAGGTTGCTCCAAGACCTGTCACTGTTAGTAACCATTCTGATTTATGCTTTGAATAATTCTGATGAGCTTTAGCTGCCTTTAGAAGAGATCATGAAATAGCAGCGTATCTCTGTTCACATAACTGAAGCTTCTAAACCAAGCCCAAGTTGTGCCAGTACAATGCTGAGCAGCACCAAATGCTCTAGTACTGGTTAATTCTTCTTTACCTTCAGCTCAGTACTATCTCACTTCCTTACCTGTACTGATGCGTGATCAAGTTTTTCTTTAGGAAACTGCCAGCTACAAAATAGGCAGAAATAACTTTTAAAGGCCTTAAAGGTGATTGTTGTCAACTCAACCATTCTGGAGTATGGATTAAAATATGTCATGTTCTGATGTTTTCCAGTAAGAAACTCTTTGGGTTTCCTTGTGACTCTTCATGCTCTGGTGCAAGGAGTGTCCCATGGTAGGTTGCAGTGGTTGAGCATCATCCAGCTTGAGGTCTGAAGGCCTGGGAAACACACAGTACCATTCATTTGGGGGATGTCAGTTAAACACTGGCAGGGTAGCTGGTTAGTTACCTGTTCATTAAATATATATATATATACACAGTGTGATAGATATATATTAAAATGCATCCTAGGAGACCATTTCAGATCATTTTTCCACAATGTCAGCACACTGCCCCAGTTCATTACTGCGCAGCTCCCAGTGCCTAGACGGGCTACAGGAAACCAGGAGAGGGACTTTGGACAAGGGCCTGTAGGGACAGGCCAAGGGGAATGGCTTTAACCTGCCAGAGGGGAGACTGAGATGAGCTCTTAGGCAGAAGCTCTTCCCTGTGAGGGTGCTGAGGCGCTGGCACAGGGTGCTCAGAGAAGCTGTGGCTGCCCCATCCCTGGCAGTGTTCAAGGGCAGGTTGGACACAGGGGCTTGGAGCAAGTTGCTCCAGTGGAAGGTGTCCCTCCCATGGCAGGAGGTTGGAACTGGGTGAGCTTTAAGGTCCCTTCCAACCAACAAACCATCGTAGTGTTCTATGAACGGTTAACAGCTGCGTCTTACTTATACAGTTAGATGTACTAACTCCTGTGCTGCAATGTGAATTAAGTTATTGAGATTTCAGGACTCAGCCTGACATTTCCTCCTCACTCACAGACCATCAAACCAGCACTGCTCAGATAGAAGTTGTATTTGTTTCCAATGTAGTGTTTGGTGTTGTGCTGTGGTTCAAGCAGTTGTAATCTGTGCAGTAACATTTTGCCTGCCTGGCAACGGCAGCGATTTCTATTTGCATGGTAATGAGACATTTTATTTGACAAGGTGTTGAAGGAAAAGATGCAATAATTTTAACAGTTGGGTGTTAACACTCTAAAAACCATTCAGTGAATCTGCGAAGAAAACATTGCTTCAATAGCAAACTTTGTGCGGGTGGACCACGGGGCAGGGAAAGGGACCAAATAGTGCTGAAAAAATGAGAGAACCCAACTGTATTTGCTGAAATATTCAACTACATGGTACAAATGAAAGTAGTTGTGTTATGGTGCTCTGGCCAGGCTGGTTTGTGTTGGAAGGAACTTTAAAGCTCATCCACTGCCACCCCCTTGCCACGGGCAGGGACACGTTCCACTAAAGCAAATTGCTCCAAGCCCCATCCAACCTGGCCTTGAACACTGCCAGGGATGGGGCAGCCACAGCTTCTCTGGGCACCCTGTGCCAGCGCCTCAGCATCCTCACAGGGAAGAGCTTCTGCCTTATCTCCAACCTGAACTTCCCCTGTTTCAGTTTGAACCCATCACCCCTTATCCTATTGCCACAGTCCCTGATGAAGATTAAGGGTCTAGATACAGGAATCATGTTCTATTTAAGACAACTCCTCTGTCTTGCACCAGGGACACTTGCTCGTTCGGCAGACCTGATGTGAGGGACTGTTGAGTTGGGTGTTGTAGATAGGGTTTCACGTACTAAAAACATTTATTTTGCGGGTTCTGCTTGAGGTTTTGTTTAAACTTTGGGCCTCGGGATCATCAGTTCTTGTTCCTGTTTAGAGATCAGTTACAGTTAAGAAAAACATGTGTGTGCATTTCACAAACGCAGTCACTTAGTGCCAGTGACCTGAACCATATGCTCCCTCCCAAATCAGTTTTAAAGTCAAATACTGTCTGTAATACTTAATTCACGGCAACTCGCTGGCAGTGAGTGGATGGGAGGTTGGTTCGGAAGTGGAGCCATTTCTTTGGACAAAAGGTTGAGTTCCAAAGCCTCAACCACCTTCTTTATTGCTGTTTATTCTTTCAAGGGAGAAAATCATTGTGCATGCAAACACTTCGCAGTTCTCCTGCTGGTGCCTAGTCTTTAATGTAAATATTGTAGCTGTCTGTCTTTGCTGTTCAAAACACTAGAAAAGGGTAATTCATCCAAAATAAATATGCAATTTTGAAGCTGATTTTCCTGCAGATGACTGTGAGGAGGTGCTGGAAACAAGCCAATGGCTTCTCATCTTGGAGTTCCCAGAATTAATTTCCTCCGAGGTGCAAAAGGCTACAGTGCAGAATGAATTCAATCCTTACTAAATGCTTGTGTTTGCCAGTTGCGTTCCATTGCTCATCCCCTGTTTGCCTTCGTTCTTTCCGTCTCTTTCCAATGACAGAAAACCAAAAAGAAGTCCTGCACCTTCAGAGATGCTGGGTTCCAGGGCTTGGTGATGTTTGGCCTTTTATTGGAATAGAGGAATTTTCAGACAGTTTTCTTCTTGTCCAACAAACATTTTTGCTTTATATGGTGAATTTCCATAGAAAACGACTGTTCCTATCCAAAGCATCTCCCTGATGTTCTGTTCTAACTCGTTCATTAGGGAGATGGTTTTGTCTAATTACAGAACACCTCAGGGTTGCTGTTTAAAAAGGAGAGATGGAATTCAGGTATTTCGGGTTCCATGCACAAGGTCAATTTTATATCTGTTGCAGGCAATACCTGATTAAATGAGCAAACATATGCTAT
Organism: Amazona ochrocephala; assembly: GCA_039720435.1. NCBI lineage: Eukaryota > Metazoa > Chordata > Aves > Psittaciformes > Psittacidae > Amazona > Amazona ochrocephala. Next base: position 1,927,440 of record CM077881.1, on the reverse strand, counting down.
AAAGGAAGAATACTCTATAAATTGCAGCATTGCTCTCAATCTTTTGTCCCATTCTGCTGAATCAGATTTTTAAAGTGCTTATTGTTTCTATAAAATCAAATGTTATTTTAAATGATTTTTCAGAGCACCTTCAACCGCTGGAATAGGCTTGAGCTGTAGAATACAACTTCATTCCCGAGAAGACTCTTCTGCTAAGCTGCATTAAAATAACAGATTTTATTGGGGAAGAATTGGCTGAATGGATGGCATTCCTTCAGCTGTAAATACATGACAAAAGAGAGAGCTTTGTGTATTGTTTGAGAATCCTCTTCGTAACAAAGTCACAGTTTGAAGTTCTGGATTTGATAACTGTAGATATTAATATGGGTTATAAAGTCAGAAATCGCCGTGAGAGCCTTGTCCTCTTGAATCCCCAGTGCCAGAATATTTTTCTGGGAAGCAAAATTGCCTTTTTCATGAAAGAGTCAGAGTGTCACCAACTATGGATGAGCGCTATCAGTTGTCTCCTGAGACTATTTCATGGAATTTTTATTCTTGCCTCCAAACTGTGGCACCGTTCCCTCTTCACCTCTCAAATTGAATGAAATAAGAAGCTTTCTGTCTTAACGTTTCAGAATCCTCCGGTGCTTCCAGTCCCTCCTTGTCAGACACACTGGGGTATTTTTTTTCCCTTTTTTATTGACTAGAAATAACTAGAGGCATTATCCTTCAGTATGAGGCTTGTTGAGTAAGTATTCAGCGTGGATTTCTGCTCTCCTTGGCGGAGGAACAACCAAGGTACCTTCTACCCTCCAGAATGCATAACCATAGCATAGACCTCAGCAGTTTTCCATAGCACTCACTCCATACCAAATGGCTGATGGTTGGATTGTTACGTGGCTTCTTACTTTACAGAAAATTGTATATCTAACTGGTTAAGTTTAACCCCGTCTGTATGTCTGACGTCTGTATTTGCTCTGAATTAATTCCACAGTTGTACAATCAATGGTAATTTCACCTGCACAAACTCTGGTCCTCTGCTCTGCATTTTGCTGTTGAATTTCTTTCTTCTGCTGCATGAGGCATCAGCATAGGATGAGATTCATAGGCTCAAAGAATGGTTTGGGCTGGAAGGCACCTTAAAGCTTATGCAGTTCCAAGCCCCTGCCACGGGCAGGGACACCTTCCACTAGAGCAGGTTGCTGCAAGCCCCTGTGTCCAACCTGGCCCTGAACACTGCCAGGGATGGGGCAACCTGGCAATAAAATGGTTTATTCCTTATATAATCCAGCAATATTGATGTCTTTCCATAATTAGACTGTTTAGTGTGGTTAAATGGATGTTGTAGTAATAATGAGAAGATGCAGAAGGCTCTGAAACTCCTCCATAGGCTGAAGTTCCCCTTCTGATGGTCACTAAATATTTCTTCTCAGAAGTGTGTGCTTAACTTTGACCATTCAAGTGCAAAAACTAATGCAGTAGAGGTGCAGGGAAGGGGTTTCCAGGTTCAGGGTTTGTCAGAGAATGAGATATGGGTGTAGTTTATTAAGGAAAGCTGTGCTATGTGATACTAGTGGTGGCAGCATCTGAAGAGGCAGCGCTAGTTGCTTGGAGACAAATCATTGTTACTAGTATGAGAGATGCTGCTTTCATAGAATCATAGAATTGATGAGGTTGGAAAAGACCTTTAAGATCATCCAGTCCACTGTTTCCCACCACTGCCAAGGCCACCACTAATCCATGGCACCTAAGGGCCTTTTCTACATGGTTTGTGAACACTTCCAGGGATGGGACACATCTCTAAATGGGCTACAATTACGCAGTCACTTGAAGGATGTGTTCTATTGCAGATATGCTTAAGCAGCTTGGTTTACACTCTGTTTTACCTCCATCCTCACTTGGGCTCATCAGAAATCATAGAAATGTCAGAGGAGCATTATTGGACACCAAAAAACCCCACCCAAAAAACCAACCCCTATTTCAAGCTTCCCATGTTCCTCAGGCGGATAAACATTGGAAGTTAATGTGACATTGGAATCTGATGGCAACAAAGCAGGATTATAAACAATATGTTTTCTCATATTTGTTAGTGGGAGGAATGCCGCGTATCGGGCTCCAGCAGGAAACCCAGCTTTGAGTGGGAAATGGGGTTTTCTGTCCAGTTTTTGAGATGGCTGGAGATAGATGCAGAACTGGAAAGCTCCATTTCCTGAGCCTGCTGTAACCCCGCATCACAAATAGAGCGGAATATCTGACTTAAAAAGCAGTGAACCAAATCTGTGTAAGTTGTCTGTACGTGCAGCTGAGTCTAAAGTAAATTCCTGTAATTATGCACCTCTGAAAAATAAAATCGAAGTGTAAACCCTGGCCTACTCTTAACAATAATAGTGCGAAAAACACTGTTCTGAGGAGAGAAAAATGTGTATTGGTGCATTTTGGACTATTCCCATATGACCTGCGCAGGCAACATGAGAAGTGGCAGCATAACTGTAAACAGAGAGGCCAAAGACCCTGAGCCTCTGCTTCGCAGGCTGCTCCCAGCACCAGTGTTGTTATTCACAGGAAAAATTACTGTCAAAAGAGCCCAAACCCGCTTTGTAAGGCTATAATAAATCCAACAGACGGAGCGCCTCTTCCTTGGGATGCTAGATGGAGGCTGTATATTAAATAAAATAGCCAGGATGCTTCGGTTTGCTGTGTTTTGAGGAAGTCTGAGATTTAAATTCCTCAGTTCCTTTCTGATTTGTGTCCGTGTGGGTGCATTTTCATTGTGTGAGGGATTTCTGCCTTTCCTGGCTTCCCATTTTGGGGTTTTAGGGCTAGGAGGGGAGTTTACAGACTTGAACTGCATGAGCATCTTCTAGTTTGATAAAGAAGTTGTATTTTCAAGTCTGTTCGTTCAGTAGCATATAGTATAATATTAAGTCAGAAAACATCCTGTCTTAAATGAAAAAGGTCCAAAGTTTTCATTTCTCCGTAGAAAAGGTGCCAAAATGTGGGGTTTGAACCTCAGGGCAATTGAATGGATTCAGTGACACTGAATAACATTGAATAATCCAAATGTGAAACCTTTAAGTGCCGTAAGAGTTGGAAATACAGCATTAAATTTTACTGTGACTGCTCTAAGGAGAAAATTGATCTCTTCTTAGGCTTTGTAAAATAGATTAACCCATAGGTCAGGTTTATCATACAGATTCAGAGACATTAGTTTACCTAAACGTAGGGACTCTGGTTGAAGTATTTGTATATCCTCAACTCAGGCTATCCTTGGAGGTGGGAACAGTGGTGGTGAGACAAGTGAGCTACAGAAAGACCTAAAAATTCCAGATCCTTCTATTTTTGCCAAGAGGGGACCTGATTTACTTTACAACCAGGGACATACTCCATCAGCATTTCCAGTTGCTGTCTTCCCTACCCAGGAGCCATGAAGAGGTGCAGACAACTGCTCAGGAATGTTAAAGGATGAGTTTAAAGTATTTCACCTATGTCTTAATTGTCCCTTATCCCTTAGGCCTGAGGTGATTTCCCAAATGCCATCAGTGTGGACCCTATGTTCTTCTCATCTCCCTGAGGACTCCCCCGTGGTATTTATATACCATTGCTGTTCGCACATGGCTTTGTGGGTGTATTTTGACTTTCATATAAAACAATTTTGCATGTATGATTATTCTGAAGAGATTCCTAGCATCTAAACAACTTTTCCCAAAGTGAACCCATTTTAATGTGGATTAAGGGTTGTTATTTCCTGATTTCTAGGCTCAAAATAAGTTTTATCATGGCAATTTTCAAGATCCGTTACAACAATTTATTGTGACTTCCTTTTGCCTTAATTCCACCAACATAAATGAGGGGATACTGTGTGCTTATTATAGGGCAATGCTGTGTGTCTGCTATAAGGCAATAATGCAGTCCCACTAGCATTGAATGTGGGAATTTAAAGAAACAAACACTTCTTTACTCCCTATATTTTTTTGGCAGGAGAGGATTTGTGGTATTAGGGATATGGTTTTTCCATTTAAACTTGCATGAAGCAAACAAAAGGAGAGTTCCACCTTTAACTATCAGAGCAATGAATTGGAGTTGATTTGGTTATAGGAGTTATGCCAAAGCATCAAATATATGGAATACCAAAATATGGACAGATTCATAGAATGGGCAGCCTCTCCTAATGCCTGGCTATAAAACTGGTATTTACTATAACTGAGGTTAATCTCTCCTACCAGACTGTATGCACGAAGCCATGTATCAGAGATAGTCTGGTGGTCTAGTCTTACCTAAGGCAGATAGTGCATAAAAGGTTGTGCAGTTGTTGAGCACTGATTTTGTTATGATGGTCTAAGAGGTACAGTGTAATCTTGCACTGAAGTGGGGAAATACCAGTTGAAGAAACCTGACAAAAATGAGATCTTCCTTAGGAGCCCAAATAGTCACTTGGAAAAGTGGGTGTCCTGCCTGATGGAGATGGATGGCTCTGGTTGTGCCAGGGGCTGCTGAGATTCTATAACCATGATTCATTTTTAGTGCATGTTCTGGTTGTCTCAAGTGAAATATCAGAGAATTTACTCAGTGGCAGTCTTAATTCTCCTCTTATTAACCACCAAATCACAGTTTGTCATAAATTTGCTTTTCTTCGTAAGATTTCAAATCAGGATATGAAGTTACCGCTTAGATGAAGTGTTTCCATCAGCAAGGTCCAGGATATCATAGGATGGGGGAGGCTTTAACTCCTCAGCACATATTTGGGGACAAAAGTAGCAAAACCGTTACAATGAGCTGACTTTATTGTGGAATGGGAAGATAAGGGGAGGAAGCCCTTAATTTTTAGTCTGGTATAGTGGTATTGAGTCATGATACAAAGGTCTAAGAATAAGCATGAGTGGCTGTGGAAGCGATGATACACAATCCCCCAAAAGAAACAGGAAAGTCTGCAAAATGACATCCCTTTGAGAAAACAGGATTTAATAGACTAATAGTATATGATAGTAATGGTATGCTATATATTATAATGTATAAGTATAATTCAATATTAGGATAATAATAATTCTAATAGCATAGAAAATAGATGAGCATTTACAGGGGCCTGTAGGGACAGGACAAGGGGAATGGCTTTAACCTGCCAGAGGGGAGGCTGAGATGAGCTCTTAGGCAGAAGCTCTTCCCTGTGAGGGTGCTGAGGCGCTGGCACAGGGTGCCCAGAGAAGCTGTGGCTGCCCCATCCCTGGCAGTGCTCAAGGCAGGTTGGACACAGGGGCTTGGAGCAAGCTGCTCCAGTGGAAGGTGTCCCTGCCCGTGGCAGGGGTTGGAACTGGATGAGCTTTAAAGGTCCCTTCCAACCGAAACCAGGCTGGGAATCTCGCATTGGTAGCTGAGTTCTTATGGGAAGGACAAAGCTGCAAAGATCTGTCACTGATTAAAGGCGGAAGAAGCTTCAATGAAGGGGAAAGGAAGAACTAGGTGAAACCTGCGTGCCTACATCTCAAGCTGGTCATTCAAAGACCTTAAACATAAGAAAAAAGAGAGAGCTAGGGCAGCTCAATTCAAAAGGAAATACAAAAGGAATAGCACCAGTGTAAAGCGACAAAATAAGGAAGTAAGGGACAAAATAAGATGGAACTAGCTAGAGACATACAGAAATCGATTGGTAAGTACATTAGTAATAAGAGGAAGACCAAGTAAAGTGTTTGGTCTGCTACTTGAGGGAAGCAGGGAGTTATTAGCAAATGAGACTGAAGTGTTCAATGACTTTCTGCATTTGTTTTCAATTAAAACAAAAATCAGAAGTGAGCAGATGTTTCACACAATTAATACCAGTAGAAAATGGGTAAGATCTCAGCCTCGGAGATCCACTGTTAGCGTCCTGCCTCTTTTAAAAGGCCTGATTGGTTTAATCTGAGGATACTTAAGGGACTATCTAAAGCACTTGCAGTCACGCCAGCAGCCACTTTTGAAAACTCAAAGGCTGGGCTAGCTATTGGATCAAATGGGGAGAAGTACGTAGCATCGCTGCTGCAGAGGGGCCTCATGTAAAGGTTGGAATGAAGCAGGGCAATGGTGGGACTTGGTTTTCCTTTGGTTTATTTTCCAGTTTTCATTGCAAGCAGTTGCGTGGTAAGAAGGATGGGTGCAGCAACCAGTGTGGCTATAGAAAATTAGGGCTTTATCAAACCCTTTTTTGCATATCAGGCTTCTTTTGTGTAAGTAAGAAGAGAAGGATGGTTTGGTTTTTAGTAAGACTTTGGGAATACAATCATAGAATAGTTAGGGTTTGGAAAGGAACTTAAGATTATCCAGTTCAAGCCCCTTGCCATGGGCAGGGATGCCTCACCCTCGACCATGTTTCCCAAGGCTCTGTCCAACCTGGCTTTGACATCCTCAAATACTATTCTTGTTGCTATCTAGAGAAATAGCTGGAGGTAGCACAGTTCCTAAATTCGTAGATGGCATCGAGCTGGAAGGGAATGGAGGAATAATGCAAGGTAGAGTCAGTGTTTAAAATAATTCTTGTGCATTGGTAGAAGAGTCTCAAATAAAGGTGAAGTGGCTGAAAATCAGCAAATATTTGATAAAGGTCGTTATCAATACTGATCAACCGCCAAATACAAGGCAGGCAACATGCAGATTCAGCAGGGAGGGATGTGCAGATAGATGGTCAGTGCGAGTTGACATCAGGGATTTCATGAGGGACTGTAGTGGTTGGACAAGGGGTAATGGGTTAAAACTGAAACGGGAGATGTAGGTTTGATATAAGGAAGAAGCTCTTCCCCGTGAGGGTGCTGAGGCGCTGGCACAGGGTGCCCAGAGAAGCTGTGGCTGCCCCATCCCTGGCAATGTTCAAGGCCAGGTTGGACACAGGGGCTTGGAGCAAGCTGCTCTAGTGGAAGGTGTCCCTGCCTGTGGCAGGGGTTGGAATTGGATGAGCTTTAAGGTCCCTTCCCACCTAACCATTCCAGGATTCTGTGACTGGGCATATGAGAAGCCAAATGTGTTTGTGAAGTCCTGTGCTGAGAATAAGGTGCTTTGTCCTGAGATAAGGGCAGAGAGAAGTGCTTAACTGAGTCCAATTGAAATTACATCAGTAGCAGCTTCTGTGGAAGCCATGATTAGGTCTAGGAAACATTGTGTATGAGGGGAAAAAATCAAATCGTATAGAGAGGCCTGTGTGAAAGTGGACTGAAAGGTGTAAATTGGAGCTATTGCATCGCAAAACCTCTGCCTGTTTTATGGAGCGAAATGGTTGTGGAACCTCTCCAAGGAAGGGTCGTGGGGAAAGCTGCCCAGGTCTGTTGTGCATTTCATTCTGCATTGGGATGACTGCTTTGGTAGAAGACTTCCAGAGTAATTTGTCCCGGAGCCTGATTTTCCTGTAATTCTATAGTTTGTGTGTATTTAATTTGTTGGATTAGCATCTTGTACAGGTTACTTGGATTTGATTTGGGTTTTGCCATTGGGATGGCACTTACTTGAACCAAAAGTACAACTTTATGACGGGACTGCGTTCTGGTTTTACATTTAATTTCATAGCTGTTAGGCTTGCTGCAAGGAAGCACAAAACTTTTAAGTGGTATTGGAGAAAAAAGAAATCAAGGGAAGCAGTGTAAGAGAATTTGTTTTATTAGATTATATCGCTAGTGGTTATTTAACACATCCACTGTATGAAATGTATCTCGGAGTGTAGATAATGTGTCTTCAAGTATCTGGTGTTTAGGCTCATACAGAGTTCTACTTAAAATCAGAAATGCGTATTTTATGGTCGAGTACCACGTACATCACTGTGTAACTAGTTTACTTTCTGGAGTTACTATGCACAAACACCCAGAGTATATAATGCTATCGTAAAGTGAAGTGCATAGAAAATGTGTTCCACGTAGAATTACTGAGCCTATCATAAATAAATATGGTGCCTTTCTTTATCATCAGTATTAAAAGCCAGGTGACTTCTTTATTGTCACAGGAAGGATTTGACATTTAAAGCTCTCGCAGCCTCAGCCTTTGGTTTGTCTGAAGTTGACTGTTCAGCTCAATAATACTTTTTATTTACCCCCGCGGTGGGGTTGCACGTGTGTGAAGTCTCGAGTTTTGAGATGCTGCAATGAAATTGTGCTGACCGTCGATGAAGAAAGGATTTAATTAAAATTCTAAATGCAAAATGAAGGATTGAATTGGGGAAATGATAGAAATAACTAGCAGGTATGGGTAAGGGCGATTTTAATTGTGATGGGAAATGGTGGGGAAGTCGTTCCATATATATGGGATAATCTCATCTTGGTCAGCGTCATGGTGTTTGGGGAGCCACTAAGAAATATTGTGCAAAGAATGATAAACAGCTCATCTGTTGCCATAGGTAAATTTTATGTCTGCCCTGGGCTAGAAGCCTCCTTCATCTCCAGGCTGAAATGCAAAGGGGTCTTAAACAGAGCATCCGCCTGTCTTCAGGTGTTGTAGTTGGGTGTTTTCTGAGCCTCCTTTCCTGCTTGTTGAACCAGCGTCCACGTTGTATTTAGAAATGCTGCATTTAGAAATGAAATGAACTCAATTAGGTAAATATTTGCATTGCTTCTCACAAACCTGGCTGGTTTTCCTGCTGCCTCCTCAGTCAAGGCGGCAGTGGGCATCATCCTGGCAAGCGCCAGGGCACCATGCGGTGGTGATGCCTTCTCCCAAATGGGAAAGCAGTGGCCGCTGCCATTGGCTTTGTGGGAAGAATGGAAAAGTAATTTTAGGATAGAAAGTTAATACTACCACCACAGTTGTGTCTGTAGGTATCAGACTAGCTTCTGTTAGGCTTAAGAGACATGTTGTATTAATCCTTCCTTGGTGTCTTATGATAGCATCCTAGAGTGGTTTGGATTGGAAGGGACCCTAAAGCTCATCCAGTTCTAACCCCCTGCCATGGGCAGGGATGCTTTCCACTAGACCAAGTTGCTCCCTCCATTTTCCCCAAACTATACAGTTGTAATTTGATTTTCTGGTGGCTGGTGACCTCGCAAGGCAATGCAGGACTCCTCATCTTTTTTTTTGGGGGGGAAAGAGTTTTTCTCGCTTTTTGTAGTATTATTTTTTCCAGCTTGGATTAGTGTGGGCTAAAATAAGTGAGAAGAAATCTCAGGGGGCCACATGAAGAACATATCCTACCATTGTGTATGCTCTTGAAAGGAGTCTTGTTCGAGTCCAAGGCTCCCTGACACTTCACTGCACCACAAATGTGTGATACCCCAGTACTTGCTATTTGAGTGGCCGCTGCAATAAGAGCAGAATTCCATATTGTCACAGTGCTATATTACAGCTGTGGAAATTCCGTGTAGTTCATTGGTCCGTGACCAACAAAAATCCCCTTGGACTAACAATTAATCAGGCTCTGGTGAGCCTTGGACTAGCAATAGTTGCAGATGTCACCTCATGCAAGAAGTTGAGGCTTGGCCTTGCACTAAAGGGGGAAAAAGAAGCAACAAAAAGGCGGTTTTGAGACTTGATTTCTTGACGTTTTCTGTGATTTTGAGGCATTTTAGGTTTCGCAACTAAATGTATTATAGGCTTGTTTTGTTTTGTGGGTATTTGTAACCAATTTTCAGTTGAAGTTGGGGCAGGACAAAGCAGGTGAAGCACTGGGACTTCTATGTAAATGGGGAGTTTATTTATGTTTCATCATGGTGTGATGGAATTCCATATGTGAAATGGAACATACAGGTTCTATTCTGTCACCGCATTTTTCTCTGAGCTACATTGGCCGTAGCTTTTCACCAAGGGTTTTGAAACTCAAGCCCTCCCCGTGGCCGGACTTGACAATGAATGGACCAAAGATGGATTACTGGAGAAATCCAAGGGATGATTTGGGATGGGTTGAAAAGTGAAAATGCCTGTTTAAAATATCTTCAGGGTGTTTTATAACTGAGGCTCTGTGGTTTTATGTCCCGGCTGCATTGTTTCAAATAGGTTATGATTCGGTCAGGATTATCGTTTTGTTAGGTTCCTATTTTACTGTTTCTGTCTAATTAACATCTTTTATGGAAACGGAGGTAAATCATGATAGGAGATAAGCATTTAAAATGAACAGTAGTTATTCAGTGTATTCTAATGTGTCATAAACACCTGTGTCTCCCGTGTTAACTGCTTGTTCCCTGTCTTATCTTCCTCCAGCTGTCTTAACATCTCTGAACTTCTTGCGCTGATTTATCAGTGTTTCTGTGCTGCTGTAATGTTAATACTCGTGTGCAGCAATAGTAGATGTGCCCTCTGCTGCTAAAATGATCCTGCAAAGCTGCTGTTTCCTTAAGTTTAGGGGTAGTAATTAAGAAGCATGGGGTTTAATATTAGAGAGGACGATATTAATGTAGTCACCCATCGGTGCGAATGTTTGTTCTTCAGAACCAAGGAATTCATGCTACTGCCTAGAACTCAATGGCTAAATGAGTGAGTTTTATAGTCCTCTGCATAACCCAGTTATTCTAATGCTCTTGTTATGAATTCTGTAATCTTTTTGCAAACTCATATAGCCAGGTAATGGGTGCACCTTGGAAATTCTCATCACATATTTCTTGCACTATCAGCGAAAAATTCTTAAGTGACAAGAAGCAAAATAATCATTAATTTTTATAGGGCAAGGAGCTGGCTTTTTGTTTGACACAAAGCTGTATAAAAAACTGCTTCTGATTTTATGCACATTGTTTTTAGTTAATGATTTTCAGCTGTTTGTTGTTCCTCTGATAGCATGAAAATGTACCATATGCTCAGCCAAAAGACAAATGATTAGCAAATGAAATTCTGGACAGCTGTCTGACTGAAAGCGTTTGGTTGATAGCATTCTGCTATCATAATTAGCTTAAGCTTTGGGTTAATTAACTTTCTACCTGGATATGCATAATAATAGCAAACTGCAAAAAGCAGGAAGCTTTCAGTACATCAACAACATTGCTGTCTTTTTTATTTGGTATTTCAAGAGCATATTAGAATTTCAAGAGTGATTAATCCTGGGAATATTGTCATCTACTGTAGATTTTATTTGCAAGCCAGATAATACTGAAACAATTGGAATCTATTATACAGCAGAAATAGCATTTAAAAATTGTAATTAAAGTTTCTAAAAGCAATTGCTAATTTCCAGTGCCTTTGTTGGCAAGAATATCGGGCGTCCTGGCCCTTGTACGGGCAGCTTGTATTGTACAAAAAATACCAGCACTTACACTGAGCAGAAGAAAAAGTTTCTTTTTCCTTTATATATATAAAGTGCTTTATTGAAAGAATTAATTAAATTTCAACCCGAGATTATTCCAGATGATGCATAGTTCCGTTTAATAAGTATTAAGATTGAAGATACTGGCTGCAGGCTTTAGCAGCTGATTGCTTAGTTACCTGGTGACTTTCTACCTGGTTTGGGAGACGCTGGCAGGGATGTTGCTTTGTGAAGTTGGTTACCCTGATTCTCACACTGGGGGTGGTTAATTTTTATTCCTTATGTATATTTTGGGGGGGGGGGGGGGGGCATGTTTGATAAGTCACTGCTGTGTATTTGCAGCACGGTGTTTATTTCCTACCCATAGCAGTTTGTAAATCAATTTACTGGTTTTATGAAATGGGAAAAGAGATGACTTTGTCCTCTTTCTCACTCTTGTTTGCATGATTTACCAAAGCACTCTCTAAGATGCTCATCATCTTAAGGGGTTGCTCTGGGCCTTTGGAGAACACAAGCTAGTGAAGTGTATTGTGGATTTGGAGTAAAAATTGTAGTTTACATTTCCCAAAGCACCAGAGAGCCTAGCACTTAATTCTGAAATAAGTCATGCCTGTTGTTATACTAGGAAAAATATTACATCTTCCTGTAGGAAAGGGGGGAAAAAGCAACCCAGGCTCTGCGTATGCAGTGGACAGTGAAAAGATTTGGTACCAGCGAATTCGATTCGACTCCAGAGATCGTCACTTAGAGGATTTAGTAGTCGCTAAATGTATTGTTTGCTTGGATTTGCGGCTCCTGGTCAGTCTCCCAGTTTCAGGAGGACCCTTTTGGTCACTTCATGAAAGTTTTATTGGGCTGTCAAAAGCCATTTTTCAAAATTGGCATCATTGGGGCGGACGTGGAGGCTGCCGCTTCCCGGCGCTGCCTAATGACAGGAGGGGATCCCAGCGGCTGGAAGGCTGTGCCATGGGGAGCCGAGCCTGGACCGGCCTCCAGTATCTCTGATCAGCGCTCAGCATCCCTGTTTACCCACCCAGCATCCTCATTCCCTCCCAGCCGCACTAAAACCGCTGCGGGAGATTTAATTCCCCTTTATTTTGCCCACATGAAATTGCAGAGGTAAAGTTGGTAAATGAGGCAGAAGAAATGAATGGAATTGTGATTTTTTTTTTTTTTTTTGCTTTACTTTGGAAATTTCCTTTTAATTTATTTAATGCTTGGATATCAGCCACGGCTTCTCTGCTCTGATCGAGATAACGTGATTAAACGCGTGCCCTTTTAAGAGATTTATTAATTTTTAACAGAATTAAATATGTATATTTTAAAGCTAGGAAAAAAACTCACATTTTGGTACAAGTTCAGATTTGAGAAAGCAAGCCCATAGAGGCTGTATTTTATGCAGGAAGATGTTAAACTAACCTCAGGAGGCAGATTTCTTTTGTGTTGTTGAAGGAAACTTTGGCAATCAGTGTACGGCGTCTTTTCCTATGCACTGTCCTTGCCACTGCCGGATTTTAATAGCTTCCAAACAGAAACAGAGAAGGATTTTTAAGCCAGACTTGGTCTAAAGACGTCAAATTCCCTTTCTTTTGGATGTCGCTTCAATTCGAACGTCAAGTCGTATCATTAAAGGAAACTTCTCCTCCTATTTATAGGGCTTGATCTTTCATTTTTTTAATGTCACAATTATTTATTTGGCCTGTTCTGCTCCAGATGTGACTGGTGAGGGCACGTTAATTTATATTCGCTTTCCGTGGGCCCCTGTCCCCATCTGTACATCATTTCTGCATTTCTTTTTCCCTCCCCGGGGAGTTCACCTCTTCATATCGGGAGGTTTCATTTGCTGTGTAAACAGAATAAACAGACAATGCAAAAATCCCTGCAATCCTGTAAAAAATAATTCTTTTCAACAGCATAGTGGATCATGTTTAAAAAAACATCGAGAGGGCGATCCGTGCGAGGCAACAATTTCTCTCTTTATTGCACTCCTGAGGGAAGCCTCATCTTACTCCAGCACGTTTCCACCAGCTCCAAGTTCATTTTTATTAAAACCCCATGCGTATCTAAACCTGAATTTTCAGATCATCCTGCAAGAGGTCGGGTTTGCTACACCAGCGTCGCGCTGAGGTGGGACATCCCGCGCCCTCAGCGCTCAAACGCACTTTGAGCATCTTTAGGTGGGGGAAAAAAATCGGGAAGGGAGATTTATTCCTTTTCTCTTCTTTGACATTTTGTGAATAAAGGGAGATGCGGGTTATTTATGCTGGGATGTTGCTGCAAAGTCCTTATCTCCGTGTGGCACTAAACAAGGATTTGTTGTGGGATTTGAGATGGCTGTGTAGTGCTTCAGTGTTAAGCACCCAAAACTCTGGGGGACTGGCACTAATTTCCTCTCTCTCGTAAAACAACATAGTATTCATAACAACTCGAGAGGCTTGACATAAGTAATGATGGCATATGCAGGCGAAGATTACCACCCCAACAGTGTAATCAAGGTGCTAGGTACTAATGCAAGTTAAATTGAGACAATAATGCTGAAACTTGCATTGTGGGATTAGGAGAGTACTTGAAATGCTGACATCGGCATCTCCTGGAAGAGCGCCTGTCTTCCTTTCAATTCCTGTTTATACTTAATGACCTCAAAATTTGTATGTCGTTAACACCGTGTACTGAAGTGGGAGAGAACAAGAGTTGGGAGGGAGAAGATTCCCTGCCTTCCTTGACTTTTGTCTCTTCTGGAGCCGACCCAAAGTCATCTGCGCTGGCGAACACGTTAGCGCCCGGCCGATGGCAACGGGAAATAAAGTCGTATTAAAATTTGATGCTCAGATCAATATTGTGGCACCCAGGTAATTAAAGTGGGTTTGTTTATTTGGCTCCTTATAAATAAAAAGGGCTTAATACAGACTAATTACACAGAGCCTTCCGTATACTGTAGGATAATAATGGCGGCAATTTAAAGTGATATTAAATGAGAATTAATAAAGGAATATTGAGTCACTTTGACTGCATTAAGCCCTGTGAAATGATTTCTTATCTCATTTTAACTTTCTGTCCACAGTTTAATGATTGATAAGCTTGGAATTTTTATAGAGGCAATCTAAAACTATATTTGATTGCTACATTGAATTAACAACAAGCCTGGTTTCAGCATGTCAAAAGAGATGCCCCCTTTTGCTTTAATGATCCTAATTTGTATAATACTTGTGCTGGATCCTCTGCTGTGTTACATGTGCATTTAAACAGTGTTTTGACAGTGGTTTATTTGTTTTGTGAAGCATGGATAGTCTCTGGGCAGTTTGTGCTTACATGAGGTTAGTAACTTAGTCTAACAGATCTAAAGCAGGTTAAAGAAAAGGTGGAAGTCAGCTTCAGGAAAAACTAAAATCACATTTAAATCCTGAAACTAAGATTGTAGTTAATCGTATTCCTTTTAAATGACTTCTGGAGAACTGCAGGACAAAACCAAACGTTGGTTTGAATATTCCCAGTTGGAAATGAAGTGAGTAGATTGACTGTCCAAAAACTGTTGCCTCTGCCACCAACTTATGGAGCAATGTACCCCAGGTTAAAACCCATCTAATGGGGGAGAGAACGTCTTGGAGGCTCTTTTAATCTCTGAGGTGGACAAAAGGAAAACGCAGGAGGTTTTGAAGTTTAAGTCCACTTTATCTGTGTGATTAATGCGTTTAAATGTTTTAGTTGCAGTTCTTTGTTGCAGCTCCTTGTGCACTCCTAGCAGCCGGTTAGCATCCCTGCCCTCCTCCAGGCTGTGGAGCAATGTGGAAGGGCAGGACCTTGCGCCAAGCACCTATATATAGGCATTTATTATTATTATATATATATAACAAATTACTGCTCCTGTTCATTAATTTCTGCCTTTGAAATGCCATGTCAAGCCTCCCAAGGAGCTCGTGGTCCCAGTGTCCCCTGGACAGCTTCTCGCTGTGGTCCAGTGTGAGTTCCTGATGAAATTACAGGTGCAGGGAAATGCAGAATTAGAAACATATCTGATGCTGCAATACTTGTGAAGCTGTAGCTTTGTTGATGACAGGACAATTCCGTTTTTGACAGTTTAATTTACTGTTGCCAGTGGACAAGAGCAAAAGGAGAGCGTGGGGTTAGGCACCTGCCCCCTCACACTGTGTTTCACATGCTAGGTTGCAAAATCATGACTCCCTCAACCTGTCGTGCTCAAATGAGAAGGTTTTCAGCTGGGGAAATGGAATACATCAGTGCAGGTAATATTGCCTGACCTCATAAAACAAAAGGAAAAATTGCAGATTCTGACAGCCATTATGAATCTTGTATCAGCATCCGAACGGCTCTGAGCCGAGGTACAGCACATGTTTGTAATAGGAGAGGAAAGAAAACAAACCAGGGTTGCCACGTTGCCTCGCAATATGGAGCAAAAAATGACTTGTCAGTAATTCGTTCTGGGATGTTAAAGAGGCTGTTGAATTCGCTGGTTACACACACAGCCAGCGTTTAGCCTCAAGCAGCCTGCGGAAGGTGGTCTGCTCCACTTGGGCAGGGACTGGGGTGGCAGTGGGATTAAAGGACCTCGTGTCTTAGGCAAGCTTTGTTGGTGCAGAAATCACTGTGCCTTTCTAATAGCACACACCATAAAAGTGCAAGTTCTTTTGCTCCTAAACCAGATAATTTTGGTTTTGAAAGCTTTTGGACTGCAGTGTTTTCTTCAAAACCCTCAGTGTCACAGCATCGACCATACACCATATGATGTATACACAGTATATACTTCTATTTACAGAAGTAACTTTGAGTACAGTTGTTCTCTCTAATTTCATACTTAGCTTTCCTTAGCTCTTAATTTCTTTACTCATATTTCCTTATTTGATACTTTACCTTTATCCATCTCATTCTTCTTTGGGTTTCTTTTGTGTTCTTTAATTTTAGCAAGTTGTGAAAATGTGCCTTATCAGAGTGATTTAGTAAGGCAAGTTAGTTAAGGATGGAGTCAGTCGTTAGACACATCTGTTTGTGTACTACAAATGCTTGGAGCTTTGTGCAGACTTCTGCTTGGGCTGTGGTGGATAATAAAGTAGTTCTGGGGAATGTCTTGTAATCAGATCAGTTTGATGTGCTTTAACAATGTTTAAGTTTGAAGTCCCTCTTGTCTAGGATTTTTTTAGGCTTTCTATGCTAAAGACTTCTTAATGCTGTTTTGAAGAGGCAAAGGCAATTGCACCACTTGTCAGGTGGTGGGTTTTCTGTTGTGCCCCCAGGTAACACCAGATGAAGGTGCTCCTTCCTCTGCCCTTGTAGGTAAGACTGTTCCTTCCGTGATTTTCCTATAGAGAACCACTTTAGACCTATAGCAATAAGCTTTCAGCATCTTCTGCTTATCCAAGTTTCCTTTTATTGGGGATCTGTGGGTGTAGCTTTAGTGCTCAGTGTCACTGCTTAGACCTGGACCACACAGTAGCTTCATCTCATGCTGGCTGATGGAGAGCATTGCTCAGACTTTGCTCTCAGGGGAGCAAAGGCACTTTTTGCCCCAGCTAATTGGGCTGCTGTATGTGTGGGCAGGTTATCCTCTCTGCCGGCCGCTGCAGTGGTGTTTACCATGTCCCCTCCTTACATGGAGCCTCACACACACCATTGCTCTCAGCCCCTTTGTGTTTGCTGGAACTCAAGTGCACTTGAATTAAATTGCAGCTCATGAATGTGATGAGAGCAGTGGGATGTTGAAGAAAAACAAAGCTGGTGGGGCAGGAAGGTCCATGGAGTGCGATACTCATGACCCACCAGGAGTCAAGCATCTCTGTGTCCTCATCCCCTGACCCCAGGAGGAGTATGGGGGGAGGCAGTGGTAGGAATCAGTTTGAAAAGGCAAACCTTGGAAATTAGATTTATTATTATTATTAACATCATTATTATTTGGTTTCATATGAAGATTAAGATCTCAAAACTGTCTGAAATATTGGCTTTTTCACTCACGAGGAGCATCTGTGCAAACCAGTTGAAATACATAGCATTAGTAGTATCATCATCACAGACTGGTTTGTGCTGGAAGGGAGCTTAAAGCTCATCCAGTTCCAACCCCTGCCATGGGCAGGGACACCTTCCACTAGAGCACCTTGCTCCAAGCCCCTGTGTCCAACCTGGCCTTGAACACTGCCAGGGATGGGGCAGCCATGGCTTCTCTGGGCACCCTGTGCCAGCGCCTCAGCACCCTCACAGGGAAGAGCTTCTGCCTAAGAGCTCATCTCAGTCTCCCTTGTGGCAGGTTAAAGCCATTCCCCTTGTCCAGGCCCTTGTCGAAAGCCCCTCTCCAAGTTTGTTGTCAGCTCAAATCTGCTTCTTTGCAACTAGAAGCAGAGAGGGTTAACATATACTGTGCTAGTGGAGAGGTAAGGAGGGTGTTAGGCACTTGAAGGAAGAAGAATGAACTGAGGTTTGTGGAACTGCAGCGCATCACTGCAACTTTTTTAGTGATACTGTGAAAAATCACTGCAGTGTCCATTCAAACAGGAATAAGGCTACTGACTGTAATGCGCTTATGGCACCTTCTGTGTCTGCTGTTATTAATAAATCTGTTTTCTGTTAATTGGTATTTAATGTCTTCTGGAGTGAAAGCATTGATAAAGATTTTGCTTTAGAAAGGTGTTGCTTTATGCAGATGTGTGTTTCGGGGGTTTGTTTCTAAAAAGAAGCTTGAGAGTGAGAAAGCTTCTCTTAAAATTCAGATTTCTTTCAGAGAGTGAAAAATCACCTCTGGTCCATACGGCTGCAGCTGGACGACACGGAGAGCATCCTTTCCCCCTTCAGCCCCTGACGTGGCGCGTTTCACATTACCGGGTGGCCACATCTTCCCTTCTTAACGGCTGAAATGGTTTGCAAAGGCCACTTCAGGTTCCTCGGCTTTTCACTGCCTTTTGTGTGAGACTGTCAGCGCCCGAGCCCCGGCCGTGACATGCACAGACCGGCTGGTTTTTCTCCTTCAGATCAGCGGCTCTGGACAGCTTCTCTTTCTTTGGCAGCCGCCTCAACCTGCTCTGTCTTGTCATCTCCGAGTTCAATATCTGCTGCTCTGAAGGAGGAAAAAAACCGCGATGGGTTGGACCATTGTATTTGGTCTTTTGACCCTCCATGTTGCCCATGAGCAGTGAAGGATAACTTTTGACAAGCCATGTCAGATGTGACAGGCAATCTAGTTGGGTTGAGTGGAAATGTGCTGTACAAGTTTGAAGCCTTAGTTGGGGGCATTTTCCTGGTGTTCAGTGCATTTAAATTGACACCAGACCTCAGTGGTGCTCGTTGCAGAGCCCCGCGTTTCCAAAGCATGTGGATTTAACAGCTCAAATGGAAGCCTTTCATATGCGTTTTGCATCTCATTCCACCATTCCGATGCAATATAGCCCCTCTTGTGTTTTGTTTACCATCCCTCAGGAACACACATTAAATTCAGTTTTCATCTCTGAGTATGTTTGATTGTTATTTTCTTGTAGGAGGTTATGTTTTACTGTTCCATCTATTCCTGTGTTTCTGTAGGTCATCTGAGTACAATGTGATAGACAACTCCAAGTGAGCTCTTGTGATAGAAGATGTTGAATATTGCGAATCATTCCAAGGAGCGTTGAAGGAACCTTGCTAACCTTGAAGCTGCTTTCGTTTCCAAATTAATTATGCAGAAATGTTGATGATAGAACTTTAGTGGGGAGCTTGTTTTCTGTAGTGTTAGAGAGGCTTCAGTCAAGATCTGTTCTTACGGTGCTCCACCGTTAATGGGGTTTGATACGTAGTTCCACTTTTAAATTAATTCTCATTAAGGATGAGAAAAGCCAGCAGAAAACATCCTCCGTGGTAGCCTGTTGAAGCCGGCACTGCTGGTGATCTGCGCCACTCTGAATTTCTCCTTTCTCTTACC
Organism: Amazona ochrocephala; assembly: GCA_039720435.1. NCBI lineage: Eukaryota > Metazoa > Chordata > Aves > Psittaciformes > Psittacidae > Amazona > Amazona ochrocephala. Next base: position 1,908,403 of record CM077881.1, on the reverse strand, counting down.
TACTGCCAGCATAGAATGCATCAGACTGGTTTGTGGTGGAAGGGGCCTTAACGCTCATCCAGTTCCAGCCCCCTGCCACGGGCAGGGACACCTTCCACTAGAGCAGCTTGCTCCAAGCCCCTGTGCCCAACCTGGCCTTGAGCACTGGTTCTGTTTTTGAAAGCATTTTGGGAGTGCTATGGTAAAAACATGCCTTTTGGATGTAAGAGTTCTTGCTTTATGGAAGTTCCTACCATAGGTGTTCCTTGCCTGGAGTGGCTGCGAGTGGGGCATCTCTTCAATCATTGAGGTCCTTGCCAGCTTCTCCCTAGCATTTTAATTCCCTTAAATCACAATTAATTAAATAATCAGTCATTCCTAAGAATGAAAGCTCTTCCTTGCCATGAGCAAATAACAATCCCTCATTTTTCAGAGCTCACCCGACCTGCCCAGCACATCAGGGAAGGTGCAGTTGTCTTTCCATGGTGGTTCTCTCCTTTCCTGAGATTCCCAGAGGGAAACAATGTGCATACAGCATTCTCTTTCCATTTCAACTTGTGAATCCTTTTGGAAACATGTGAAGTGTTTTGAAGATGAGTATGTTACTGGTAAATGAGTAATTCTTTCACGGATATTGCTGTAAATGTAGAGCAGTTATCCCTTCTTTTTTTGATGATGTCAGTGATTGGTCCTTTACAAGTGTTATGGTTCATGGCTGGTAAAGAACTTCACTTTAAGGGCTTTAAGATCCTTTAAGTAACTGAAGGATCATTTAATTGTCTGTGTCAATAGTTAGTATTACTCTACCTGGAGGTAGAATAATAGTTCCTTACTTAGCATGGACTGAATTAGGGGATCTGTTGTGGTGGCCTGTCTCCTTCTACAGATGTTCTGCTTGCTGAATTCTGGTGTGATGATTGTCTGTGTAGAAATGAGTTAAATCATATAACGGCATAAGAGATTTAATGTCACAGAAGAAAATGCTCACAAAAGCAGATGTTTTTATTGACCACCTTTCTGTATGAGGTTTTTCTGTTTAGAAAGCTAAATCTCTTCCATTTTTACCACAAATAGAACAAAAATACCTGGGGCAGGTGGCTATATAAACCTATTCTGCTATCACAGTAATAATAGTCCTCAGTGAAGCAGTGTTAGGAGCTGGGTATGAATCACAGACTTACTGACTGGCTTGTGTTGGAAGGGACCTTAGAGCTCATCCAGTTCCAATCCCTGCCACGGGCAGGGACACCTTCCACTAGAGCAGCTTGCTCCAAGCCCCTGTGTCCAACCTGGCCTTGAACACTGCCAGGGATGGGGCAGCCACAGCTTCTCTGGGCACCCTGTGCCAGTGCCTCGCTATCAGAGACACTTTAATAGCCGTGTTCTCTGAAGGACCAGCACTGAAGGAGGATTCAGGCCTCCATTGTGTGGCCCCCACCTCCCTGTCGGCTTTCAGTGTAACCCCCACAGTACTCAGCTATAACATGCAGTGTCTTGTTCTGGCTGTACCAGTGTAGCTTTCACCAGTCTGATGTGTTCCTTCCTTTCATTCACCTTGGGAGTGTGATATATTTCCTGCTGATAAAGGCAGCTGGAATTCCTCCTGAAAGATTATTCAGGTTTATGCCTAATTCAGCAGCCAACAATATCTCCTTTTTGTCCTAATGCTGGTAATGACATGGATAATGATCTTCGTTCTGTTGACTTAAGGGGAGCTGTGAAGACATCCGTGATTACACAGAGAGATGGATTTCTCAGGGCTCCACAGGCTTCCCAGCTGCAGCTTTTATTCTATAGCCCTGTCTGGGCAGACCACCGCTGGCTGTGGGACCATACCCCCCATTTATATTTTCTAACAAATATATATGCTTTCATTGCTGAGATTTTAGTCGCAGTATTACGTTCACAGCACAGAGATCTACTGCATGGTAAGGTGTCTTTATTCTTTAATGTAGTCTCAATGGTTGTTGGATAAAAAGCCTTTTGTTTATCATTGGGGTTAAGTTTCTGTAGTAGTTAAGGTGAGTTTGGCAGAGATTTTGGGTTTGCTGTGATTTTGGTGCAGTTCCAGTTGCATTTGAACAGATCTTTTATAATAGCATTTGGAAGAAGCTGGAGAAGAAGCTGCCTGGAGACCTCATAGCAGCCTTCCAACCTATGAAGGGGGCCGCAAGGATGCTGGAGAGGGACTGTTCATCAAGGACTGTAGTGATAGGACAAGGGGTGATGGGTTCAAATGAAACAGGGGAAGTTCAGGTTAGATAAAGGAAGAAGTTCTTTACTGTGAGAGTGCTGAGGCGCTGGCACAGGGTGCCCAAAGGAATGGTGAATGCTCCATCCCTGGCAGTGTTCAAGGCCAGGTTGGACAGAGTCTTGGGTGACATGGTCTAGTGTGTGGAGTCCCTGCCCGTGGCGGGGGTGTTGGACTTAGATGAGCTTTAAGGTCACTTCCACCCCAAACCACTCTGTCAGTCTATGTGGGAGGGAGATGGATGGATTCCAGCTCCGGGACTCCCACTCCTCATGGCACAGGCAGGGCTTTCAGCCAGCATCGCTGCCCCTACCTCAGGACCCTGTGACAGGCATCTCCAGGGCATCACGCCCTGAGAGCCGTCATGGTAGTAAATACAAACAATGTGTTACCCAGACATCATGCCAAGAGCAGCACTTCTCTGTGCTGGCACAGAGCTGCTCAGTCATGCCAGCGGGGTGACACTTTTGGCAGTTGCTTTCTTTTACCCCAAATATCACCGATGTGTTTGTTTTTTCTTCCCAGTAGATGTGATTTTGTTCATAAGCCATTCACGTGTGAATTAAAAACAAATTAGAACTGCTGGGTCAGTTAAGTCTTTTAAAGGGAAAAAAAAATAGACACAGAGCGAGCAGTTGGCAATAAACTTGTCCTTTTTGGCACCTGGAATAAAAACAGTAACATAACAGTACCTTTATATAGCACATAAAAATATAATTCAGGAGAAGAATTCAGAGGTCACAGCAAGTGGTTAGCTAAATAGCTCTAGGGAGTTAAAATAGTTTGCTTATACAAAGATAAGGTGATATTTTATGCAGAGAGCCTATGTGTGGTTCCAGAGCGTGATGGGTTTATGTGCAGTAAAACAGCTTTGAAAATAGCGTGCAGAAGTGAAAGAAAACTCTTTTTGCAGGTTGTAAAACGTACGCATTGGAACTTAGGAGGTGGCTGATTCTGCTCTGCTGAAGAACGTCCCTCATCCATTGCTGTAATTAGTGAGTGGTGGCTGTACTGTTTCCTACCAACAGCTTCCTTCATTTCTTTCGCTGCGCATTGCTTTTGTTGTTAGGCATCGTTACGCCTAAAAATCCCATCTTGGCCCTGAAGAACTTGTGGGAAAATGTTTTGAAGGTGTCACGTCTGCAGGGCTGAAGGGACTCCCTTGTGTTTAGAATCATGGAATCACAGAATAGTCAGGGTTGGAAAGGACCTTAAGATCATCCAGTTCCAACGCCCCTGCCATGGGCAGGGACACCTCACATTAAACCATGCCACCCAAATTTACATTTGGCTGCCACACTGACAGCTCCTGAGGGTCCCTTTGTACCCAGGACTGTTTGGGTTGTGTTGCTGGGTACTTGATTGGCTTTGCAGTAGGACAGTGGGTGGGATTTACCCAAAGAAACTCTTCTGCGGTGTTATGCATCAGTGTTTGCTGAGTGCTGGTACAAGGATGTGTATGTCCATTGGAAGAAGTTTATGGTGTGTTTTCTATTCTTCAGTAGCTGCTATTGAAAATATGTTTACCTTACTTTTTATATAAAATGTATATTCAATTAAAATAACCTTTTCAATTAGTAGAAAGCGGTAACTCTGAGACGTGTACGTGGATTCTTCCCTGTGAGGATGCTGAGGCGCTGGCACAGGGTGCCCAGAGAAGCTGTGGCTGCCCCATCCCTGGCAGTGTTCAAGGCCAGGTTGGACACAGGGGCTTGGAGCAAGCTGCTCCAGTGGAAGGTGTCCCTGGCCATGGCAGGGGTTGGAACTGGGTGAGCTTTAAGCTCCCTTCCAACCCATTCTTTGGTTCTTGTAAATCTTTCTCAAAGGAATTACACACCCAAAGCCCTCCAGGAGGGATCTGAAGTTAATTTCTGTTTCTTCTGAAACTAAAGCAGTTTGTTCTCGGCCAAACTAAATCTGAAAGTGCTTTCAACTCTCAGGAGTGTTTTCTGTTGAGGGGGGTTCGCTTTTTATAATGTCAACTGGTCCTAGACAGTAAACCTAATAATACCTTCTCATTTGAATTCAAAGTCTTGTATACAAATACACGACGAAGTAAAGTAATTACATTCTGACAAATGATTTGCTCAAGCACTTTATTCATTGAAAAATGTCAAGTCAACTACAAGTATTCATAAACCTCTGTCAAGTTTGGCAAATAATTTTGAGCAGGAAAATGTTCTTGGGCTTTTTGATAAAATTGACAAAAGATTTACTTTTTTATAAATTAGGAGATCCTTCTGGCTGGTCGTGTCTGTTAGCATCAAAGGTTGCATAGAGGATTGGCACAAAGTGGTATGGAGAGGATGAAGTCTTGTGCTAGTACCTACCCCCTGCTTCTAGTGATGAAAATGAATCGGCATTCTGAGTGGCCATGACTACTTCTTGCAGATAAATGTTGGGTTTGCTCCAATAAATGTCATGAGTAATGCTTGGTTTTCTTCATATGTATTTTAGACTATTTTATTCTTGGAATAACCTTTACATCAAATGCTTTTCACAACTTCTAAACGCAAAACAAGAAGTGTTACAGACCGTGTTTCACTGAGCTTAGTAAAATACCTTGCACTGCTCCGGTCCTTCTGAGGTACTTGAGGCTTACCTGTGCCAAACCCATCTCTTGGGCTGGTGCAGATATCTCCATGCCTTCACTGATCGTTGTGAGCCTGATGAGAGGGACAGGAGAGGTGGGATCTATAGGCTTGAGGCCATTGATGCTCTCAAGAGTGGTGTTCCATGTTGTGCTGCCTGATGCCATGGATTGGGACTGTAGCGTATGCCAAAGCCCTGCACATCCTCCAGCCCAGAGTGATAAATTTTATAGTACTAACAATATTCCGACATGATTTTCATTCACTCTGTCGGTTTCACACTGAAATTGATGTCGTTTGCAAATGCTTTCAAAAATCAACACTCAAAACCAACAAGAGCACCCCTGCCCAAAAGTGGCGGCCATTGAAGCTGCAGGAGGGTGTGCTTTGCAGTAGCAGACACAACAGTGATTTCTTATTTCAGCTTTAGCAGTGTAGATTTTGATTTAGAATCTTAATTCCTTTCATTGAGGAATTAGGCAATTGGTTAAATTCCATGAGAACATATTTAAACATATGGAAAAGATGTAGATGATGAGTGATGCTAAAAGGGTACATGCCCCATAACACACATAATAATGTGGCCGTCCAGGGCTTCATTCCTTAGGGCATGTGATTTACATTGGCCAGCCTCAAATCTGATGTAACTTTTTACATATCCAAATTAATGCGTTTGTTCTCCACTCAGAGACAGACCCTGCTGATTCCTGTTGCTGCATTGAAGGCTGTGAGCAGGGTTTGGCTGTGGCCTCCAGCTGCAGACAGATGATGGTGAGGTTTTTTCATGTGCCCTGTTAGTGGAATGCAGGCAAGGATCTACCTGGGGGAAACACTGCTTTGGGCTTTGATCCAGATCCATCCCTCCAGCGCTGGAGTAGCCACTGAATATAAAATAAGTGGTCTCCCTTTGCTCTATGGAAGGTATTTCTGCTTTGGTGGGACAGGAGCCTGGACAAAAGATGCTTTTGCCAGCTCCTTCCCTAATTAAATCAGCCATGAAATAACTTTTAGAGTTGGGGTCTTGTGAGACTTTGCCTTCTGTGTTCCTCCTTGGCTGCTTACCGAAGGGCAGGAGAGGCAGAAGCTCTTCCCTGTGAGGGTGCTGAGGCGCTGGCCCAGGGTGGCCAGAGAAGCTGTGGCTGCCCCATCCCTGGCAGTGTCCAAGGCCAGGTTGGACACAGGGGCTGGGAGCAAGCTGCTCTGGTGGAAGGTGCCCCTGCCCACGGCAGGAGGCTCGAACTGGATGAGCTGTAAGGTTCCTTCTAACACAGACCACTCTGTGATTCTATGATCCTTCCTCTTGTGCTGGTGGCATGGGGCGTTGAATGCTTCCCGTCAGTTACCATCTCGTGTTGGGTGCCTTTCTAGCCCAGGATCTCAGCCAGAAGAGGCCTCTCAAAGCAGACACCCATCCTCGGCCTGAGCCTTTTCTCTGCTCCCTGCTTTGGCTCTTCTATAAATATCAGCTGCATTTCCACCAGGAGTTATTGCTGTTATATATTTTACAGACACTTTGCTGTCATCTAAGTGGTTTATTTTATTCCCATAGCTAGGAGAAAACTACAAAAGGAATTTTGTAATCTGAATGTGATTGTGGGCAGAGAGTAGTGTTTTGAAAAGGAGCTGAGAGTAAATTATATCACTGCTTTATTGTGTTTAAGGAGACTTTTCTATTGTGCTAGGAGTTAACATTCGTTCTCAAAGTTATTAACTGGATGTGGTTTTATTATGACTGTGTGTTTTGTCAATATGTGACTTTTTTTGTTAGGCTTTGCGGTGCCAGTTAGGCTGCAGCTTTGGCACCGCTCAAGTTTAAATGTGTAAACTCAGCTGGTGTGGAAAGTTTGTTTAGGTCTTACCTCCCTCTCACATGCAGCAAATAAAGGAAGCGCTTTTTCCCCCCGCAGGTTATTTACAGAGGGGCTTTGCTTTGGGCACACTGCTGTTTCGCTGTGCTGGTTCGACAGACCGTGGTTGGAGAATCAGACTCCACATGTTTGTGAAGCCATTCAAGGCGGCGCTCGGTGGAGGTGGAAGTTGTGATGCTGGGGTGAGCTTCCGAGCTGCCGCTATAAGTGGGTTTTCTGGCAGGAGGTTTGGTGGGAATGACGGAGCCTTCGCTGCCTCCCCGGGTATGCCGGAGCTTCGCCTCTGCTTGGTGGCCACCGAAACCTTCAGAGATGATGGGAACAGCGTGTGCTGGCAGCCCAGAACCCCCCGAGTGCTGGGCTGCACCCTCAGAGCGTGAGCAGCAGCTCAGGGAGGGGATCCTGCCCCTCTGCTGTGCTCTGGGGACACCCCCCTGCACTCCTGATCCAGCTCTGGGGCAGCAGCACAAGAGGGACTTGGAGCTGCTGGAGCGAGGCCAGAGGAGGCCATGGAGCTGCTGCGAGGGCTGGAGCAGCTCTGCTCTGGAGCCAGGCTGAGAGAGCTGGGCTGGGGCAGCCTGGAGAAGAGAAGGATCCTGAAGGGGAGACCTTAGAGCAGCTCCAGTGCCTGAAGGGGCTGCAGGAAACCTGGAGAGGGGCTTTGGACAAGGGCCTGTAGGGACAGGCCAAGGGGAATGGCTTTAACCTGCCAGAGGGGAGACTGAGATGAGCTCTTAGGCAGAAGCTCTTCCCTGTGAGGGTGCTGAGGCGCTGGCACAGGGTGCCCAGAGAAGCTGTGGCTGCCCCATCCCTGGCAGTGTTCAAGGCCAGGTTGGACACAGGGGCTTGGAGCAAGCTGCTCTAGTGGAAGGTGTCCCTGCCCACGGCAGGGGACTCGAACTGGATGAGCTTTAAGGGCCCTTCCAGCACAAAACCTTCTATGATTTTATGAGCGTTATTCAGAAGAGAGAAGATTCTTTAGACCCTGAAAAAAACAACAGTGATTGTGAGCAAATTGCTGCAGTTGTGGTAATGCAAATTAAGATGTTCATGGTGCGGAAAGGGCTGGTTGGCATTGAGTCAGGTCTCACCTAAGACAGTGGAGGAAGAGTGATGGTGGGGTACCTGTCTGCAGCCAGCAAGTACAGCCTTGGAGGGAAAACCATCATCTTCAGCACAATCTCCTCCTCTGAAATGCCTTAAATAGATTGCAGCCTTTTTAGGACAAAAGAGTGTTCGAACGCTATTTAAATTATGAATCAAATAAGTGATTTTCATCTTTTTAGCATATGCACCTATTATCGGTCTACCATCCATTCTGCCTGCTGTTCCTGAAGATGTTTTCAACCTTTTAGGAATATTGTTCCCTAATCTTTTTCCCCAGTGGAAGGTGACTGCTCCTGCATAAAAATTGATCCCACTGAAGATGTGCTTGTTTTTCTGGTTACCTCTTAAGATCTTTGATAGTCTGCAGACATGAAAACATCTACATATCACATGCAGAAAAATCACTGAGCTCCCATAGATAGACTCTTTATAGGTCATGCCTCTGGAGGCAGCATCCTTGGAAAGCTCAGGAAAGCATTCAGGACATTGATTCTTTTCACCTTTGTAAACCCATTTTGGTGGATGATGAAGCGCATCCATGACCCAAGTTTGCGGCAGCGGCTTTTGTGCCACATCTCTCACTTAGTGCTCAGTGTTCCTCTGATCAGTTCGGGAGCTAATGATTCAGACAAGGAAGCAGTTCTAGCGGTATTTGCCAACTGTATCCATTTGGATTCATTCAAAACTGAACTTGTGCAATATAAACTAGAAATACTGCCCTGTAAATATACATTTGAAACTCTCAGATGAAATCAGTGCATTTCCTTTCAGTGGCAAAGGACTTTGTTCCAAACAAATTGGCTGTAACTAAAAAAATCATATCACGAGCCTTACAGTTTTATCATTTCCCACAGCATCATTCCAGTAAGCGGGCAGAGTGAGGACAAGAAAAAGCCATTTTTAATGTTTTTGGCTGAGGAGTAGGCAAGGTTCAGGGCCCTGTGGTATCAATGCAGAGACTTCTGAAAGCGCAGCTAAGTGGGAGCCTTGTCTTCAATCCAGATGGTAAGGTGGCAGCAGGATGGGAGGGTCTTCAGATAACATAAATAAGGAATGTAACCCATAGATGATAAATCATATACAGTCCTTATACAATGGTTTGGGTTAAAGGGACCTTAAAGCTCATCCAGTCTCAACCCCTGCCACAGGCAGGGACACCTTCCACTAGAGCAGCTTGCTCCGAGCCCCATCCAACCTGGCCTTGATCACTGCCAGGAATGGGGCAGCCACAGCTTCTCTGTTCTAGTGCCTCGCCACCCCCAGTTTGTACAGAGACCCCATTATCAGAAGCTTCATGAAAAGAGAATAATGGCACACTGCTGTTTGAAGTACCTCTTACAGCCATTTCTGTTTATTACTTTTGTTCCTACCAATTCAAAGACTTCAAGTAGGCAGTAGCAGTGAGCATGAACAGCACTGAAGAAAGGTCAGACGTATTTAATAAATACAGACAGTGAATAAAAGCTTATACTTGCTTTAAGGCAGATACAGGTTTTTACTCACAGTTTCTACTCTCATACGTTGGAGGAGATAGTTTCACAGTCATCTGGCTTCAGTCACAGCGATGTAGGAACTGAGAGCGGTTTCACCGTTCTGCTGTTTCCAAGTGCAGATTCATTCTGTTTGTGCTTCTTTCCCAAGAAGCAACACCCAGCATCGTTGCAACTTCAGGAGTCTTAGCAAAGGGCTCAGGAAGGCTGGAGTTTGTAAAGAAACCCCACAGCGGTGTGGGGTAGATCTCATTGTCAAGTTGCTTCTTTGTCTCTATTCCCTTTCTTTGGTTTATCCCATTCCTTCCATGGTGTTGGTTGCTCTCCATTCATTATGGTGATCACAATCTTCAAGCAACTTGCTTTACATGGTTGTACCTTATCTCTTTGCTTTGTAGGACATAACTTACTTTGATACTTCTTCCAGACCACAGCTCTCAAATACTGTTTTGATTACAGTTTTAATTATGGCTTCAGAAATCCATCTTCTCTATCTGGAGGCAAAGTGAAAGGCAAGATTTCAGAAGTGTCCCATCAGAGGTGGGCTCGTGTTCAATGATTGCTGCTGGGTTATTCCTTTAGCCCTTTAGGTACCTATTTGACACTGTGCTCATATCGATCATATTTGCTTAGATTTTGAGGATGTTTTGAGAAAATATTAATAAGAGGGTTTGCTGAAGTGTGGGTGTGTTGATGTCCTGTCCATGAGGGCACTGCTTTCCTTTATCATCATGATCTCAATTCTGTGATAGTCATTTTTATCATGTCCCTGTCCTACCTAATTGTTAATAAGTACAAAACACACAAATCACTGAACACTGAGCGTTGAAGGCACTCTCTGAACTACTTTCTGTGTATATAATTGATTTTTCCATTCCTAGTGGATCATGGCTCTCCTATCTTGCTGCTTCAGACTATTTGTCTTAATTCATCAACATGATTTTGGTTTCTGATTCTTTCACCTAAGATGCTTGGACCATATCCCAGCTTGGTGTGTGCTGGATTTATCACTACATTCTGTAATCGACTCAGGCTTAACCAAACGTTCCACACTCCAGAGGTATTATGCCATCACAGTCTGACAACTGGTGTTTGGAGTGTCCAGTGTTAACACCCTCCTGGCAGTTCAAACACAGAGATTGGGACTTTCAGCTTATGTTACTGCAAAATACCTTTTCACACAGAGGTTTCTGTGTCCCTTCTCACTATGCAGTAAATACTTCTGCTTCAGTCTGTTTAAAGTTTTCTTGGCATCCACCTTATACTCTGTTAACGTAGACTGTATTTCCCTTGCTTTTTATGAGGATGTCATCAGCAAAGGTATATAAAAATTGTGATAAAGTCAGTATATATTTCCCCTATTGCTGCCCCCCTCATCCATGAGGGCAATTATCTTGTCAAAGGAAAAGATGAGATTTGTTTGGTGGTTTATAACCTTCTGAACCTGAGATGCTTATAAATATTTCAATAATTTGTTCCATTATCTCTCTCAATATCAAAGTTTGACTAGTCTATAATTTCTTCCTGTCTCCTTTTTCCCCCGTCTCTGCAGATCCTCTGGGATCTCGTCTGTGCTCCGTGAGCTGTCAGAGATGGTCACTAACTCTTCGCTGCTTTATCCTATTGCAATGAACTGTTACACCATCAATTAGGAGCTGGAGGCTGGGCTCAGTCTGAAGTACTGGGGCATCAGTAAGGTTTATATATGATAATTGTGTTTGCTGTTTGGGAAGGTTTAATAGTTTGGATCAGTACCAGTTGATGGGTTATTTCATGGAATATGATGGTTGGGGGAGTTCAGTGTTCAAATGTATGTGTGTATATACATAAAGACAATCTTTCAATCTTAATTCAGGGAGTTGGCTCACTCTGTCAATGTCGCAGGTATATTAATACAGGTTTTAAAGTACATTGCATAATAAAATGCAGAGTGTGCTGCATCAAGTTAGTTTCATGCACCTTTACCTCAGACTGATTGGTATAAATGAAATTTAATCTTGATGATTTTGTGCAGCCAACATGTAATGCAGAATCCTGTGCTTTCACTGGTGGAATTGTTCTTAGTTAATTTTACTGCTGTAAGTTTAATACGTACTTTGACAGTCTTGGCTGTCTACAGTACCCATTGAGGCTGGAAAAGATGGAGGCGTGATAGTTAAAGTTGGGGTGGTCACATCCTTCTGTCCCATGTGCAGTTGTTGATCCTCTTGGGTAATTGGCATCTGTGACTTCAAAGCCTTGTGGTTATTTGCCCTTAGAAGCAGGTTTGAGTGTGTTCAGTCTGGTCGGTAGTGATGCCATGGGCACAGGCATTGCCATGGAGCAGTTGTCCTCTGCGCAGCTCATGTGTGCGGCTCACCAGTGGTGGCTTCTGAGAGTTGATGTTGGAGACATCTCAAGAGTGACGTTGTAGGTGATGCGTTATCACAAATAGATCATGCTGTTGCAGCCTGGTTGTCTTCAGAGCCTGAAAGGAAAGAAGGTGCCAGAACAAAGTAAGGTTTATATTTAGTACCCTGTCCAGTGTGCTATTCATGCTGATTATTATTTAGACTTTGCCACAAATAAAGCTCGTAGATATTTTAGTGGAACATTTGGCCGTATTATCCTTTACAGTTTCCTCCCCTGTTGTGCAGCAAAACCTGTGTCTGGCCTTGCTGCCAGAACACAAACCATGCTCTTAACGCAATGAGTACCTGAGCAAGAGCGTGCTCGTACTGCAGACAAAGGCACTGTGGTGGCATTGATGTGCATTGTTCTTGGGAAGTAAAGATTCGTAGAAATCAGTGGTGCAAGCACCACGCTTGTTTTAATGAGAACTTGCTACTTACTAACACATTATGAATATTAAAGGCTTTTAGTAACAAGCTTTATTATGCAGCAGCATGTTTTTTCACATGGAAGAGATATCTCAGGACATGAGATTAATAGGTACAAAGGTCTCTTGTGCAGTTCAGAAATATTCATAGAACCACAGAGCGGTTTGTGTTGAAAGGGACCTTAAAGCTCATTCAGTTCCAGCCCCTGCCATGGGCAGGGACACCTTCTACTAGAGCAGCTTGCTCCAAGCCCCTGTGTCCAACCTGGCCTTGAACACCGCCAGGGATGGGGCAGCCACAGCTTCTCTGGGCACCCTGTGCCAGCGCCTCAGCACCCTCACAGGGAAGAGCTTCTGCCTAAGAGCTCATCTCAACTCTGGCAGGTTAAAGCCATTCCCCTTGTCCTGTCCCTACAGGCCCTTGTCCAAAGCCGCTCTCCAGCTTTTCAGGAGCCCCTTTAGGCACTGGAGCTGCTCTAAGGTCTCCCCTTCAGGAGCCTTCTCTTGTCCAGGCTGCCCCAGCCCAGCTCCCTCAGCCTGGCTCCAGAGCAGGGCTGCTCCAGCCCTCTCATCATGGTGTGGTACAGCAATGGTTTGGAGGAACTTATGGAAAGAAGCTGGCTTTCTTGTTTTGTAGGTGTTTCAACCTAACTATTTAAAACCGTGTTTATCAAAGAACTGTGATCTCAGTTCTCTGTTCTCGCAGGATTTGGAAGAAGGGCAGTTCGGACTCCTAACCACCCTGTATGTAAAAGGGTTCTCCATGCTACGTAAAAAGCATCCTTTTAAACCGCTTGTTTTGCTCAGGTCTGTGTGTGCTCTTGCAGCAATGTATCCGCAGCCACATCCTTATTTTGGCTGGGGGGTGGGTGTGTGTCTGATTTATTAATGTCCATGCAGGGCTGAAGCAAGGAGACGCAAGCCTGCCTTGGGATCATCTTGGCTGTAACAGCAGAGCAGGAGCTGCTGTTGGTGATGTGGAGGCTCATCCATGGTTCTGCATTACGAAGCAAAATAGGAGAGAGCATTGTTTTTCCCCACAGATCTTTAAAAATGAGTGACTCCTTTAATTTTGCATTGTCAAGAAAAGGCAGAGAAATGAAGTAATATTTGTACTTCAGTGATTTAAAACAGTTTAATCTGTGGATAAACTCAAGTGCGGCTTCACTCTACCGCAGTTGGAATAAAACGTGATGAAATATTAAAATCCTCCATACACACACCACTAAGATTTGCTAGTCATTAGGACTGAAATATTGGCACCCTGTTAATTACTGCGCTGCAAATGTTGGAGGGAGG